>JASDQU010101895.1:205442-218077 GCA_032191745.1 Picea mariana
TGTGAGTGCAAAAGCATATGCGCCTAGAGAAACTTAGGATAAGTGCATATCATGGGTTTTCCCAAGATTTTACATGTTTACATCACCAAGGGGTTAGAGAAACAACCTTTTAAGCATCCAAGACATGGTCCAACATTGATCATTGAGCTGGTTTTATTGAAAATAAAGCAAACTACCCTATGTTCTAACCTAACTTCCTATGACAGTTAGCCCAGATTACACTGTTGGGCTAAGAACTTACTCTATCCTGGGGCTATCTGACCAAGATTAGGTAGTCTGGCTAGATTTATTCACTAACTAACCTAGATCACTTGGCTAAGATTAAACAGTTTAGCCAAGCTTTATTCACTATTCCTATCAACATCAATTTAAAAGAACTTGGCCATGCTTGAAAGGTATGGACCAAGTCACTGTTATTGCATGGGGCTCTAATTGAAATTATTTTTTATGCCCTCTTTTATTCTTTCTTTTCTTTTTTCTTCTCTCAAATTATTTGCAGAATTAAAAATCATTTGACAAACAAAAAACACTAAAGAGATAACATTTCAGTCACCAGTTGATCCTATAAATTATAGGGTGATAATAGATGGTATCGAGCTCAAGAAACCTTAGCGGATTATCGATAGAGAAGACAATTACAAGAAGAGGAGGCTTAACAGAATTAGTTCTCCCGATAGAAGCAATGTTTTTCCAGGGGCAATATGACCCCTGATATCTCTATCTGGACCTAGCCCGCTATTAGGCAGGAAGACACCTTCAAGAGGGAGAAGGCAGAAACTCTAAGAATTATTGCGAAGAAGCATAAGGAACATGAGGAGAAGGCCAGGAAGACCATAGAGGAGATATCAACGACAAAGGCTGCAATTTTCAAAGAGGTAGAGGTCACTAAGGATACCTCTCAATCCTTCATTTTAGCTTCAAAGAACAGGAAACAGGCCTAAGTGGCTCGGGACAAGCCACGAGTGAGTGTTGGGGGCTTATTGGATAGGAAGTTTTGGATACAGTGATTGGAGAAATACCTAAGTATAAGGAAAGTGCACATAAGTAAGAAAGTGCTCAGATGGAAGAAAGTGCGTAGATGAAATAAAGTGTGCAGGAGGAAGACAATGCACAGATAGAATAATAAAGCAAAAGAGCAATAAAAGAAAGCATGAGAGAAGGAAAACATCACGACATTATAGAAATAGAAGATCAGCGAGAAAGTAGCATGAAGTACGTAAAGAAGAAGAAAGAAGTCAGACAACTAGTTAATTGAGTTGGCCATACATTGTAAATGGGCTATTCTTGGGATAAATAGACTAGGGTTTTAGCCCTATATTTTGGGTATAAATATGTAATGGGATGGGAGTTTAGAAGAGGAGAGAGAAGCGATAGGCAGAGAGAGATTATGCATGAGTCGTGAATGTAACAGTCAATTGGTAAGATGAAATATGAATAAAGAGAGAGTTTAAAGATGATATTGTGTCTTGTGGTATCTATTTTTCTATGTGTGCTTATGAATTATGTGGCTATGATTCATAGACTAGACTAGTCTATGGAAGAATTGTGGCGTAATATTCATGAATATAACTATGAAGAATCTTTGTAATAATCAAGAATATGTTAAGCAGAGGAATTTGAATCACATAAAGTAATACTAATTAGAGATAAATCATGACAAGGAATAATGAATCATCCACTTGTATCCCTTTCCCTTACTACTACAAAAACCTGGTTCTTGCAGTCTCAATAGATACCTCAGGTGATATTTCATCTGCACAAGAAGGTGATTCCAAAAGGGCGGGTGTCTGGTGGGTTTGTTGGTCATAGATAAACCGAATCTTGTGTCTTACAACCTGTGTGCAGACAATTTCAAACCAACATACATATATTGTTTACGAAATTTATTTACAATAGTAGATTGTTTATGAAAGGTCGATATCATGGATGATTGTATTTGAAAAACGAATTCTTTTTATTTCTTCATTCTGCAAACAAACCCAACACTTATTCATAATTTTGTTGAAGGAAAAGGAAAATAACATAATATTTATGACATGCTAGAAAGTATCTTCTTCCTTGCATTACATATTTTATTCTCTTTATGGTTGCATGAGCAAGGTTGCATAGTCATTGCCTTTACATGACCACTTCGGCCTTGAAATACATATGGAAAACCCTTGGTATTCTTCCTTTGGACTAGACTTATCTCTATTAAGATGTTGTCTACCATTTGAAGCCAACATTTAGTATTTAGAATTAAGCCTTGTCTTTTCCAAACCTCAGTTGAATTTATTGTTATCACTATTTCATTATTGTCTATTTTCACTTTCGTTCCAAGGCTTGAATGTTATTGTGTTTTACTATTTCACCGAGAACATAATATGTGGTTAGAAACCTAACTCTAATTTGGAACCATAACCCTCATCTGGAATCTTCATCCTTAGCGGGAACTTGACTGTTGAGCTTACTTTATCAGGCTCCTCCCATCAACAGATGTTTTACAATTTGCTCCCAGTTTCCCCTGAGGTCCTATTGACCAAAATTTGGTCATCTATATTTTCCCACTCTTGGATTCATAAAAATATAAAGAAAAGACAAGTTTTGAACTATTATAAGTTCATTGTGTATCCCTCAGTCTCAGCTTCACCACACATTTTTTGGATCGGAAATCCAAGTTCGTATGCTCAAGAAATCTAGGTTCACATTCAAACACCCAATGAACACTTCTTCGCTTGAAATGGTCAAAGCCAATTTTATTGGAATATCTTGGAACCATGTCCATTGTATTGGATTATTTTGTGGAATACACCACTAATATTTTGGAATACACCTCTCAACACTTAGAAAATTTATTGCTTCCATATTCTCTTTCATAATCTCTTTCATCTCCTCTCTTATCTTTTTCATACTTACGATTTTTCTTATCCTCTCCTCTCACCTTACCCCACTCCATACACTCAACACTCAAAATTTTTGGGTTCATTGGGTTTGCGGGTTATCAAACTTGTGGACTTACCCACTCCACTCCCCTTACCCACCCCCTATTTCCATACTTAGTCTAATTTTGTTGTTTTGTCGGATTGGTGGACTCAGTCCCTACCCCCGCTAACCCACTCACCCACCACACTCATTTTCCCCTCACTCCATACTTAATTTTTTTTTCAAGTTTTCGGACTCACGGACTCACATTCCCTCACCCCCTCACCTCCCTCACCCATGAACCCTCTACCTACAAACTACCCCCTAACTTTCACTTCCTACAAATCTCCCTTCCCCCCCACTTACCCTTACGTCTACTCTCCCATACTTAACCATTTTTCCAAAGTCGTCGCCATTTAAACCATGGACCAACAAGAGCAGGACACATGTCAACAATGAAATTATTACACATGGTAGTGTGTGAATGGTGCCACATGGAAGATTACTATTTGACAACTTATGACTATGACACATGAAAACTCAACATTGGAGACACATGGAAACATACAATTTGAGACACATGGCAGATTCTTATTGGAAAATTATTGGCCTATCGGGTGATAACATGTGGTGAAATTTGGTTGAATGATTCATTATGCTGACTGGACATACCATCGGATGCTAACTGGGATAATTTTAGTCAAAATTGTTATTATTTAATCAATTTTCTAAGGGGAGGTTGAACCCTCCTAAGCTCCATAGTCTTCACTCTCAAGTTTCTTATTAAGTGTAAGATCCACTTAATAATATACACTATTAAAACTCTTAAATACCCATGCATGTGGGATAGAATTTTGAACCGAAAAGGTGAATTTTATGAAGAAAATCACGAAATTCATCCAAGGGCCCACATTTGCCCAAGACATTTGATCGACGGTGGCTGAGTCACGATTTTGCATAGGCCATAACTTGAGCTCAGGGTGTCATAATCACGCAAAATTTATACCATTGGAAAGATATTTTGATGAAGAAGATGATAGTATAGGTTTCAAGAGTTGAAATTTGATACCTTTTCCCCAGAAATTAAAATATCATCCAGCTTCATTTTTAATGGGCCTACGTGACAACTTAACTTCACGAGCTCATATCTTGAGATTCGAGCAACGGATTTGAGAAAACATTTATTGTTGGAAAGCTAAGAATATGAAGATAACATATGAAGTGAGCGATATGTCTAAAAAATTGTTTATCACTTCTTGAAATATAAAATACAGTCCCCCTATTTTAAAGAGAAAATAATTATATTTTGAAATTAAAAGTTTATTTTAAAAAAAATTATTAAAAAAGAAAAGGGACCCATTTTGAATATGTGTATATTAATGATGCAATTTAATTAATAATGAATTAATGAGGCTTTAATTAAAGAGAATACTTTAAGAAATGAATTGTATGGGAAATTCGAGAGAGGAAAAAACCCTAACTACTCAAGTAGTTAGAAAATCTATTTTTTAAAGAGAAGAAGGACTTCATCAAAGTCGAGAATCAGAATTATCAAAGGGGAAAGGTAGAAGATCATAGGAAGAAGAAGGTACAACCATGAATACACAACCAAGCTTCTAATCAAAGAAGAGAGATATCCATCTTCTCCACTCTTTCTATTCTTCTACATCATTTCTCATAGATTTATGCTTGAATCTCTAAGTTGGGCACAATGATGAGTTCTTGAGTGTTCTTCTTGTATTCTTCCAAAATATTTTTCTGGTATGATCATGGAGTATTTACATCCATATACATGACTATCAAAGATTTTGTAATGAAGAACATTTTTCATGAATAAACTCCATAAAGAATTGCTTCAAGGTTGATTTTGATTGTATCTTGTCACTTTGATTCTTAAGTATGAGGTATTTGAGATTGACCTATCAAATTATCTTTTTCTCTTGATAGTAGTACTCTTTTAAAATTCTTTGAGATGATCAAATTATTCTCTCATATTTCTTGTCAAGAAGACATGGATGCATTTATTTATAATTAAGAAGATTGTGTATGTGATGTTGATCACAAACAAATTTTGATGTTGAAACCCTCCTTCAATATTGTCTTATTGTAAATATACTTCTTGCTACACATAAATATTATACCAGGTTATTGAAGACCATTTCATTAAATAAATTCAAGCAATAAAGGTCTAGGGCTTTTTCCCTTAGCATTCTCTTAATCCAAGATATCATAGATATATCTTTCATCCAAAGAGGAATACCACCTCTCTAAAAATGTAGGGGGGTTGATATCCTCATGAGGTTTTCGCTTCATTCTTGATGGATTCGAGAGTCAACAGGTCCAAATCCCACAAGTTTGTTAGATCCACCCATTCATATTCTCCTCATCAGATTGACAATTTACCTTAGTCATCCTAGTTCCCAAAACCCAAAACTCGATGAGCCAATTAGATTTATCTTAGCATACAAGATCCATCTGAGTGTTCACATCATATTATCTTTCTCGCAAACCTATCCCACGAGCCAATTGGATGATATCCATCGGTCTTTGATCTATCATATTACTTCACTTGCATGGTTTCTTATTCTTCCCGACCATCGGATTTTGAAGCCGATTGGACTTCATCCATTAGGTTTTCCCTCTGCGATTTCCCCTTGATTAAATTGACATATCTCGTGTGCTAGGATAGCATCAAAATCCTTTTCATCCTATGGGTCACGCTTCATGGCTTTGACATGATTTTAACATGTCTTGTGACGTGTCGTCCATTTACCCCCTACCCACTCACCATTTGTTTTATCTAGATTCACCCGATCTCAATATCGATAAGACGTGTCTACCTAACTCAACACTCGGTTATTTGTAATATGAATGTATTATTTGTTTCAAATTTTTACCTCTAGGTGTGAAACCCTAACCTCGTGATTGAACCTTTATCAGTGTGGAACATGCCTATTTTTCCCTATTTTGTATATATAATTTGTATAGTTTATTAGTTTTATTTTTATTTTTAATTTAATTTTTTTTATTCCTTAATTTTTTTTTTTTTAATTTTCCACGGTTTTCCAAATTTACCCATGGTTTTACAAACCTACCCATCGTTTTGAATTTCCCATGGTTTTCCAAATTTACCCATGGTTTTTACAAATCTACCAATAGTTTTGAATTTCCCATTTATTCCAAGAATTACATGGGGAAATTACTTTTACTTTAAAAATCATTTTTACATGGGGAAATCATTTTTACTTTGGGAAATTAATTTTTACATTAGGAATTGAATTTAGCTAATGTGCATTTCCCCTAAATTCTGAATGTGTATTTCGTGATATATATATATATATATATATATATCATTTTCCCCAAAATCCCAGATTATATTATATCATTTCTTCAGAAATTTTCTATTTTATTTTATTTTTATTTATTTATTTAATTATTATTATTATTTTATCCCCGAACTTCCATTGAGCTTCATCCCATTGGGATTCACATATTTCAGGATCCCCCTACCTTCAGAAATTTACCCATGGGACATTTACCATTCCAGGATTTAACCTTATCGAAATTTCACCTTTTTGGAAACTTACCTATTCGGGAACTTGCCACTTCGAGATTTCCCCTTTGGAAATTACTTTAGGACCTCCTCCCATGTTTTTCTGAAACCATTTGGTCCCAAACACCTTAGGATTATTTTATTAATTTTTAGGAATTGGCCTCTTCAGAATTTCACCCTTTGGGAGTTCCCCTTCAAAGCTTCACCCTATTAGATTTCACTTTTTGGAAAATTTACCCATCGAGAAATACCTTGGTATATTTTTTGAAGGATTTTTCCAGAAACCATTCGGTCCAAACCCTTTCAGATATTTTCACCATGGTGTTATTTTATTATATTTCAAATCGAGATTTCTACTATTTGGGATTTCTACCATTCGATATTTATACTATTCAGGATCACCACTCCTCTACCATATTTTCTGAAATCCTACAATGAGGCTTATTATTTTATTTTATTATATTTCGGGGCATTCAGGGTTACCACTCCTCTACCATATTTTCCAAAATCCTACCATGAGGCTTATTATTTTATTATATTTTGGGGCATGTAACTTTGGGATTATTTTATTATTTATTATTTTCTTATTTTATCTCATTTTTTTTTCCTATTTTACTCTGGTTTATGGGCCAAAACATCCGCACATGCCCAAGGTTCTATGCCTCCTTTAGTTCCACACACAAATTAAGTAAGGGGAGAACAAACAATATAAACCATTACAACTCAATTCATCTAATGCATGTGGAAAAGTGATTTAGAGTTGAAGATTAACGATCCAAATCAATCCCAATCCCACGAGTAGATCAACGACTATTGAGCATTGACTTCAGGTAGCCATAACTCATGATCCAGGTGGCCAAATTAGGAAATAGTGGGCTTGTTGAAAATATATCAAGTAGGAGAACATGTTGAAAGAGGAATTAAAGTTGGATCAACATAAGAAATGACCAGAAAATTCAAGGAAACATACATTTGATTTAAAAATGGACCATGCAATGTTCAAGCAACCATAACTGATATTCCTGGTGGTCAAATCCATCCTGTCAGAGCATGTTGGAAACATGAAGGAGAGAAGAAGAAAATTGAAGAATATTATTCACTGGATTGACACCAAAATCACCTAGAAAAATTCAAAGAACAGAAGAGGATGTAGTTGAGCAGAATCAATGATATTTCTAATAAATATCACTCATGAACAACTTACAGAGTGAGATTGACTACTTAGGAATCTTTCTAAATTATTTTTATAACACTTGTATATTTATGAATGAAAATTTATGGGAAATTCGAGTCATTTAATGGGAAAAAATAAATAAGTTGAAGAGATGTAATTGTTGGATGTTACGGAATGTGAAAGGTACTCCTTGTGTTATAGAAGGAAGACCATTGAATGTAAGTGGGAATTTTTTCCATTATTACATAGATGATACTATTATCTCATGGAATGAAGATAAGAAGACAATTTTACAACCATGAATGGTGTTCACTTGCATATGTGACTATTCTACATGTGTAATTGGATTTTATGATTTATTTGACAACATCTCATATGAACTATTTATGTGTGTATTCTTGAAGTTATCTGACATTTATGGTTACTAATGAATACAATGGTAATGTTATAGGTTAAATTTGCAATTATTTGTTATTTAACCTACAACGATATTGTGTTAACATGTTGTTGATTGGCATGAACTATTTATGCAATCAATGACATTATTTCATTGTTGTGTCCATTTTGTAGATTTTCTCCTGCACATGATAGGTTAGAATTAGTTATATTATTTAGTTTTCTCTTGTTTCAAATTAGATTTAGAATTGATAGGAATTATTTGGGGGACAATTTATTGTCTTCCCCTCTTTTTATTTTAGTTCTTAGAGGAAACCAGGCTCACATACTAGTTATAAACATTACGCCAAATAAGAGTAGGTCTGATTGGGACCTGCCATTAGGCATTCTCCCTTAACTACTTGAAAGGCCACTTGGACTTGTCAATAAAAATGACTCTAGAAGGAGGGCCATATGACAAGTTGAGCTTGTGGGGTCGTTCTTATTGATTCTTTTTATTTATTAATGGCTCCTTCCCATATCCCTATATGGAAGTGTATTTATGGTTCTGTACCTGTTAAAACTCCTAGAAATATTTTTCATCTCTTGTCTCAAATTAAATTTGATGGTGAGTCTGAAATATTTGCATCTGACCATATTTTTTAGTTATAAAAATTTGGTTTCTCTCATAATATCTCTCATCAAGGTGTCATTTGCAGATTGTTCACTCTCACTTTTGTAAGTAGGGTCAAGGGCCAGTGTGAGACTTTGTCAGTTGCATCTATTAACACATGTGAGTCATTTATGCATGAATTTCTATATTCTTTTGAGAATTATAATTATGATGACCATGGGAAAAATTATCCGAGCTTAGGAAGAGAAAATATGAATGTCTTGAAGACTTTCTTATTAGATTTACACATCTTTTCTACAGATTTCCTTTGGATGATAGGCCCTCTATCAATGGTTTGATTCTTAATTTATTTTCTCTTATTAATGAAACAGATCAGTTAGAGGATGAATAATCTAAATTATGTCTTAATGTTACTTTACATGTTGATTTGGATTTACATGAAAATGTTGAAAATTTTAATGACTCGGTTAAACATCATATGTCTAGATATTTATTTACTCTAGGGGATATAGATCAAAGTGAATATGTTTTTTCACAAGAAACGTATGTATCCTCCCACCATTCCATCCCCCCCTTATTTCCTTGTGCTAAAAAAAGAAACCTCTTGCATAGTAAATTTGAGTTCAGACTTTTTTGTAGGTGACCAAGAGGAGGTTTTTTCGTCTGATAATGGGACATTTCAGGTCACACTGATGGTTATGTCAGGTCCTCATTATCCTATCTCTTATTTTCCATTGCAATAAATGTAGGAGGAAGCTATGGAGCAAGACATGAATGTTAATCAGTCTATTAATGAAAAAAAATTGGACACACGTAACATGAAACCTTCCTTACAAATGGATAAAGTGGAATTAATTTATGCTAATTTGAGTTGTTCTACTGTTATAATCTCTCCTAGTTTAATCAAGATAAATCAAGAAGGTTTTCCTATAGTTTTCAGATTATTTATTGAAACTTCTTTTTCTGAAAATCCTTTTGATTTGCTCATCTTTTCTAACCATGAATATGTTTTGAAATATATTTCAGATTCTCATATTTTGTAGGAGCAAAACAACAATGTTGATCATTTCACTCAAGGAGAAGAAATAAACATAGAATAAACAACACTTTTAACTCAAGAATCCACTTTTTGTTTGGTAGAGGGAAACAATGTTGATGAAGAAGGTGTTGATTTTGAAACCATTCCTAGTGTGGAGCCTACCGATTCAAAATCAGTCACCAATGTGCTCAAGGAAGAGGAAATACCATTCAAAGAAGTACCTTTTAGAATTGTTTCTTGTTCAAGAGATACTTTTCATTTTATTAATTCTTTTACTTATTATTTTTTATATTCCAATCTATTTAATGTTTTGATCTTGCAGGAATTCACCCATTATCCTGTTCAAATAAACTCTATAGGTATGACCCCTTTTCAAGTACTTGATGGTGTTAATGTGCATATGGAAGATAGGTAGAATAAGGAATCTTCCCATTAACTTAGTAATTTTATGCCTTATCAACCTTTTTCATGAGATGAGTGAAATGTTGTAGCAGATGTATATCAAACCATGTATTCTTTTGTTTCATATTCATTTTTTATCAATAACGAGTCTTCTTGTTCAAGTATCCCTTTAGTTGATATTTTTTATGTTAGTGGATTCTACCATTGTCTTAAAAATATTCCTTATACCATGGTGGGTTGTAGTCCATGTGTATCATTTGATCCCACTAATTTATCTCAAGTTGATGGTTGCTTGAAGTATGAGCCTGAGGAGAGTTTCCAAAACAATAAAGCACTTTGGTCTATATCAATGGTTATGTCAAGCCCTCATTCTTTTGTCTTGGCTTCATGAATTAACAAGTATATCAGCACAAAGATTCTCTCACCAAGTACACTTCATGCATATTATATACATGGTTCTCATTCAGTATGCTACTTTCACGTAAAATCCCTCCATCAATTCTATGACAGTCATGCTAGATTTATGATAGAATTAAAGCATGGTTGGAGGGATATTACTTAGCTAAATTTCCCATGAGTTATCATTGTGACATCTTTAGCATGGTGGATCAAATTTTTCATGTTTTAATTTTTCCTACTTTTAGTCTATTTTTACTCTAAGTTTTGTTACTATTTTTTTTCTTATGAACATGTGTTTGCAGGCTTGAAATTACATGGATGGCTACATTGGCATTATGACTTTAGATAGTTCATTTTCAACCAGTGTAGTGTAGGATAGGAACAAGATAGAATAGGCTTGTATTTTATTTTCATAATTTAGTTTTGGTTTCTAGTTTTTAATTAACTTTCCTTTTTCCTTTTCCTTTTTTTATTAACTGTTGGCTGAACAATAAATGGATTGCTTAGTAGAGATAGAAAGGAATAGAAGGATTGCATGCTAATTGTGTCCCTTGAAAGGATTTTTGAGTCAAAACTTACTTTTGATATGAGAAAAACATTGTTTTGTCTCATTCTCAAAACTTTCTGTGTTGGAGTAATTTTCAAGGCCTTGATTCTATTCATATTCACCATGTCAAATATTTTTACAAGCATTATGTCATATTACAAGCGGAATGTTTTAAATAAAGAATACTATTCAATTCCCTTTGTAATGAAAATGAACACTTAGAGTTGCTCAATCTTTTTATTAACATGATTCTAATTGGAAGATTTTTCTTGATTAAGTTTCTTTTGAGTTTTGATATTACTGTCCCATACACAATAAATGGAAGTTTGAGTGTTAAATTTCTACCCATCTGAAATTAAAGCCACTCCAATTCCCTTTAATTCTTTTGGATGATTATTTTTGGAGTTATGCGGGTGGATGAGTACCCAATGAGTGTTTTCTTTGGTTACTTTCAACTAGCATGATTTTTAGTATAGACTTATCATAGTGAGCTCRACTAATTTTTCTTTTTGAGTTGTTTCCTTTCARCAMCCTTAGTCTTAATTTTTGGATTTTGGTTGCGCATATCTTATGCATTATTGAGTTAKYCTTTTAAYGATGAGTTTTCATTTARTCTTGCAACATGATTAATTCAAGTTTCTTCTTATATGCAACATAGAGAGATATTTTTCAGACTGTCTCGAAACATGTTTTGACAATTTTGGACAACATTATTCTAGAAATATTTCTATTGAGATTTATTTCAGAAATTTCTTGGCAATAAATCTGTTTATTCCCCAATTCAATGGTAGACTTAATGATCATTTTTTTCCAACTTGGAAAGTTTTTATTTAGCTTCATTGAATTCATATTCAATTTTATGCATCTCTTCCATTTTTAAGTCCTTCATCCCTTTTGTTGAGGTTGTTTTATCTACAATTCAGCTTTTGTAAGCTCTTCCATTGATACAACTCCATTGATAACAACATTAATTTTTACATGTTGATTGAGTCAATGTTAGTACCCTTATCCATGGTTTGGATTTTTTCTTGTCTCATCTTCTAATTCTTCAACTTCTTCATTTTTGTGAGTAGATTTTTATTATGATTTCTTAAACGATAAATTTCATTATCTTTGGATGATAGTTTTATGCTATTTTTTTTCCAGTCTCTCTTTTGTGAGTGCTTTTTATATTATTATTTTGTTGTTACGGGTCTTTTATCTATTGTTGAAAAGTGTGAATTTGTGTATCTTGTTTCTCCAATTTCCTTCAGGTGTGCACACTTTCTTCATCTTTTCTAATAAGGGTTTTCTTCAAATCTCTAATTTTCCCTTTTAAATCATCACAACCTTGTTGTTGTGATTCCTTGTCATATTGGATTATAGCATTTTGCATATGGTCTGTATATTCCCATCATGGAACTTGTTTGCACAATTTGATTGTGAAATCCTATAACGTGATCTTATTTTCATCATAAGAGAATGTCAAGAATTTCTTTTTTATATTTAGAATGAATGTGCCCAATGTTTTCATCTAGTTAGAACCTAGAATTATGTCAAAAATATCAAAATTGATAAAATTTGCAACATTGAATTGGGATGCAACTTTATAATCATCCATCAATAGTTGTA
>JASDQU010101895.1:221757-236662 GCA_032191745.1 Picea mariana
CAAGAATCCACTTTTTGTTTGGTAGAGGGAAACAATGTTGATGAAGAAGGTGTTGATTTTGAAACCATTCCTAGTGTGGAGCCTACCGATTCAAAATCAGTCACCAATGTGCTCAAGGAAGAGGAAATACCATTCAAAGAAGTACCTTTTAGAATTGTTTCTTGTTCAAGAGATAGCTTTCATTTTATTAATTCTTTTACTTATATTTTTTATATTCCAATCTATTTAATGTTTTGATCTTGCAGGAATTCACCCATTATCCTGTTCAAATAAACTCTATAGGTATGACCCCTTTTCAAGTACTTGATGGTGTTAATGTGCATATGGAAGATAGATAGAATAAGGCATCTTCCCATTAACTTAGTAATTTTATGCCTTATCAACCTTTTTCATGAGATGAATGAAATGTTGTAGCAGATGTATATCAAACCATGTATTCTTCTGTTTCATATTCATTTTTTATCAATAACGAGTCTTCTTGTTCAAGTATCCCTTTAGTTGATATTTTTTATGTTAGTGGATTCTACCATTGTCTTAACAATATTCCTTATACCATGGTGGGTTGTAGTCCATGTGTATTATTTGATCCCACTAATTTATCTCAAGTTGATGGTTGCTTGAAGTATGAGCTCGGGGAGGGTTTCCAAAAAAATAAAGCACTTTGGTCTATATCAATGGCTATGTCAGGCCCTCATTCTTTTTTCTTGTCTTCATGAATTAACAAGTATATCAGCACAAAGATTCTCTCACCAAGCACACTTCATGCATATTATATACATGGTTCTCATTTAGTATGCTACTTTCACGTAAAATTCCTCCATCAATTCTATGACAGTCATGCTAGATTTATGATAGAATTAAAGCATGGTTGGAGGGATATTACTTAGCTAAATTTCCCATGAGTTATCATTGTGACATCTTTAACATGGTGGATCAAATTTTTCATGTTTTAATTTTTCCTACTTTTAGTCTATTTTTACTCTAAGTTTTGTTACTATTTTTTTTTTTATGAACATGTGTTTGCAGGCTTGAAATTACATGGATGGCTACATTGGCATTATGACTTTAGATAGTTCATTTTCAACCAGTGTAGTGTAGGATAGGAACAAGATAGAATAGGCTTGAATTTTCTTTTCATAATTTAGTTTTGGTTTCTAGTTTTTAATTAACTTTCCTTTTTCCTTTTTCTTTTTTTATTAACTGTTGGCTAAACAATAAATGGATTTCTTAGTAGAGATAGAAAGGAATAGAAGGATTGCATGCTAATTGTGTCCCTTGAATGGATTTTTGAGTCAAAACTTACTTTTTATATGAGAAAAACATTGTTTTGTCTCATTCTCAAAACTTTCTGTGTTGGAGTAATTTTCAAGGCCTTGATTCTATTCATATTCACCATGTCAAATATTTTTACAAGCATTATGTCATATTACAAGCGGAATGTTTTAAATAAAGAATACTATTCAATTCCCTTTGTAATGAAAAGGAACACTTAGAGTTGCTCAATCTTTTTATTAACATGATTCTAATTGGAAGATTTTGCTTGATTAAGTTTCTTTTGAGTTTTGATATTACTGTCCCATACACAATAAATGCAAGTTTGAGTGTTAAATTTCTACCCATCTGAAATTAAAGCCACTCCAATTCCCTTTAATTCTTTTGGATGATTATTTTTGGAGTTATGCGGGTGGATGAGTACCCAATGAGTGTTTTCTTTGGTTACTTTCAACTAGCATGATTTTTAGTATAGACTTATCATAGTGAGCTCGACTAATTTTTCTTTTTGAGTTGTTTCCTTTCAGCAACCTTAGTCTTAATTTTTGGATTTTGGTTGCGCATATCTTATGCATTATTGAGTTAGTCTTTTAATGATGAGTTTTCATTTAGTCTTGCAACATGATTAATTCAAGTTTCTTCTTATATGCAACATAGAGAGATATTTTTCAGACTGTCTCGAAACATGTTTTGACAATTTTGGACAACATTATTCTAGAAATATTTCTATTGAGATTTATTTCAGAAATTTCTTGGCAATAAATCTGTTTATTCCCCAATTCAATGGTAGACTTAATGATCATTTTTTTCCAACTTCGAAAGTTTTTATTTAGCTTCATTGAATTCATATTCAATTTTATGCATCGCTTCCATTTTTAAGTCCTTCATCCCTTTTGTTGAGGTTGTTTTTATCTACAATTCAACTTTCGTAAGCTCTTCCATTGATACAACTCCATTGATAACAACATTAATTTTTTACATGTTGATTGAGTCAATGTTAGTACCCTTATCCATGGTTTGGATTTTTTCTTGTCTCATCTTCTAATTCTTCAACTTCTTCATTTTTGTGAGTAGATTTTTATTATGATTTCTTAAACGATAAATTTCATTATCTTTGGATGATAGTTTTATGCTGTTTTTTTTCAGTCTCTCTTTTGTGAGTGCTTTTTATATTATTGTTTTGTTGTTACGGGTCTTTTATCTATTGTTGAAAAGTGTGAATTTGTCTATCTTGTTTCTCCAATTTCCTTCAGGTGTGCACACTTTCTTCGTCTTTTCTAATAAGGGTTTTCTTCAAATCTCTAATTTTCCCTTTTAAATCATCATAACCTTGTTGTTGTGATTCCTTGTCATATTGGATTATAACATTTTGCATATGGTCTGTATATTCCAATCATGGAACTTGTTTGCACAATTTGATTGTGAAATCCTGTAATGTGATCTTATTTTCATCATAAGAGAATGTCAAGAATTTCTTTTTTATATTTAGAATGAATGTGCCCAATGTTTTCATCTAGTTAGAACCTAGAATTATGTCAAAAATATCAAAATTGATAAAATTTGCAACATTGAATTGGGATGCAACTTTATAATCATCCATCAATAGTTGTAATCCATAAATTTCATATTTATCCTTGCCATAAATGTCTTCCTTTAGGAACATACTTGAATTTCAAATTAACAATTGATTCCCCAAGTTGACATCAATATAATTTTTTTCTTTGTGCGAGCAAATAACAATGATAATATCCTTTCTTTGAATAGCTCCTTTGAGTTTTAATAATCCAAAGGCCAAGATTGAACTTCATATGTTAGAAAACCTACCTTCCTTCTCTTGATTAAAAACCATTTTTTTTTAATATTCGTCACAACTTCAATTGATACCTCCTTATAGGTCTTAAATAATGCCTTCAATTTGAAATAGAAATTTAACTTTAACTTTAAATAATGCACAATTTATAACTCTTTATATATTTTTTTTCACCAAGATTTGGTTTGGATTTAAAATAATGATTGATCTTATTTTTTATCCTTTATACTAGGTTTCTTCCATCACTTCGACTTTTCTATTTTCGCTTGATTGAATTAAGGGATCAATTTTACAACCTTTTAATTGAACCTTGGAATATATTTTTGATAATAATATTTGACCTTCTTACAAATGTATTTTAAGACTTGGCAAATATTTTCATCCTTTATCTACTTTAAAAATAAATCTCTTATAAAATTTCAATATTTCACCTTTTGTTATTGTTTTCACATTATTCACTTTTACATGAATTTTTATATACATCTATTACCTCGGTGACTTCTCACAATGTCTAAAACTTGTTTTATCCTCCATGTAAATAGAGATTTATATTTCATTTTTTATTCCTTCATGCAAAAATTTCTCCATGTGTGTGTGTGTGTGTGTGTGTTTTAAGGATATCCTCACAGAAAACCCCCTGAGTACTTCCCCATTATCCATGGATGGTAAAAGGGGTAAATTAATGGCCCTAATTACAAAGTATCACCTAGAGTGTATCAAGAGAGTCGAACCCATGACCTCCCCAACTGATCACTAGCAGATATATCTCATGTTTGGCTCAATACCACTTGAGCTAACCCTCAGAGAAATGTAATAAAAGGGAATAGTTTCTAAGTTCATTAAAGTAAATGTGAAGAAGTATCAATTACATCAAAAGATTCCATAGTGGATGAATTTTGCATGGAGGAATACATACATACATGTTGGCGCAAGCCAATTTTGGGAGAAAACCAAGGAAATTTTGAAGACTTCAAGACAATGCCGGAAAATAGGGGAGCATGCTAGAAATAGAGGAAAACCAGTGTCAGAAACAGAGGAAAACCAACATCAATAAAAGCAATTACAAAGTGGACAAACTGTTGCGGAGCAGTTGGAAAGTGGACAAGCACCAACTTGGAGAACAATTGGATCAAGGACTAGCTAAGATGGAGCAGTTGAAAAGTGGAAAAACATAATCCTCTTAGGGTTAGGGTTTTTGTAAGAGAATTGTTCCAGTTTTGTATAAGTAGAATGAATTAGGATGATGAAGAGGTTGTCCTTTTGTTGGTGTGTGTATTGTTGAGGTTGTAGTAGATTGTATTGTTGAGTAAGAGGTCTTGTTGAGAGACTTTTGCATCTATGGAGATCGGATGTAGTGGCAGAAGAATTGTACAGTGCGCAACACTGAATTTTGCAAGAATATGAATAAAGATCTCAAACGACAAATATTTGTGGATGTAGCCCAGGAGGGGGTGAACCACGGTATATCGGTGTCATGTGTATGAATGGCTGCATTTCTTACTGTTATATTTGAGTTAACAAGATTTATGATGAATATGTTAATTGATAAGGTTATATTACTGTGCACTAAGGAAAAACTCATGAAATCTACAGAACATCACTAAGTAAATGAATTTCATAGCTAGTGTTTAGATGTGAATCTTATGTTACAGTAGATGAATACCTTTCATTAAATACATGTTGCTATAATGTTAAATGAAGTCTTATTGGAATATTAGTGTGATTGGTCTAAACTAAGATCTAATGAGGATTTGAGGGATAACAGAGAGTAGATCCAATGCCTCTGAGAGAGAAACGCATCCCATCTCATGGTTGCATACATCTGAGTCATGCAGCCACCCATTGTAGCCATCTCGGGTGAGACTGTGCAGTGCACTTTGTGCGATGTGTTGCCTTCTAGTATGTAGAAGGGTCGATGGTCGAAGGGTTGCTGGTAATCCTATAGTTAGAATCTAGGTTAGGCCACACGTAACCAACAATGGTTTTGTTTCCGGTTGGAACTCAAAAGATTAGATCGGGAGGGATGTATCACACAGTATAGAACGAGGGCTTAAGAAAGGAAATGTTTGTAGGTTGGAATCCCATGAAAGAAGATATTGAAATATGGTTGACAGCTCAGGAACTAGAGTTTTCCCATAAAGATAATAGAATCCCTAGGTTTAAGCCAAGATAGTACTTGGAGAGATACGTATTCAACGAAATACATAAGGGTTTCTTTAGTGAGTTTCCCACACTATTGCAGGAGTGGATAGCATGGTTGAAATATACCCATCCAATGAATAGATTTATATCAGTGGAGTGGATGGAAGAGAATATCACGTGATTGAAAAGGGTAAATAACAAATTCACATGCATAGTAGATTTCTGGCTAGAAAACATTATAGTGGGTATATCATTGAGTTTGCAGTAGATACATCGAAGTATTACAGTGTAGAAGAGCGGGATTTTCTTAAGGGCCCAAGGGGAAGGTACATTAGGACATTGTACACTTCGATCAAGAGATTATTGCATGATAAAGGGGTATTAACTATGGAATCAGACAACTAAACTACCATGTGTGCATGGGGGAGTTAGGGAAAACAATGATGAAGGTATGAGATGGAGGGGGAAATGGATAGAGGAGAGTGCAATAAAGAGAAATATCCCATTATGATGGATCAAGAGGAGATCCAGGAAATTATGCAGATGGAAGGAATGACGTGCAGTGGATGACCCTATCAGTATAAGCTCAATAAGAAGAAAAGGGCAGTAGCCGAGAGGGAAGGATTGGAGAGTGGTGAGGAAGAGGTAGAGGATCTTCGTGCTGTGGAGCACATTGAATAAATACTGTGCGCCACATACGAAAGAAAGACTAGAGGAGTGAGATCTCATGAGGAAGAAAATACCCCTGTCCAAATCCGAATGAATGTAGAACCTACAACCCCATGTCGATTAACACATCAACAAAGAAAGAGTTGTTTAGAGAACAAGTGACTGATGGTCAGAATAATCTAGGAGATCAAAATAGGAGTGTACAAGTGGAAGTACCAGTAGAAATACAAGTAGTGGTACAAGTGGAAGTACCAGTAGCAACACCAATGGGAGTTCAAGTTTGAACAACAGTACATAGATAGTAGTACCGCATGGAGCAGATACAACACATTCGACAATGGGAGGTGTAGATCCAATGATATGATTACCAGAGTTTCATGGGCATGGATTAGAAGACCTAGAAAAACGCCTATTCATGTGTGAGCGAATATGGGAAGAAAAAAGAGTCATTGATGAGGCAACAAAAGTAGCATAACTAGAAATAACATTCAGAAACCATGCGTTGGATTGGTATATGAGTCTAGCAGTAAACAATCCACAAGGTGCACCAAGAACAGTAGCAGAGATCAAGCAGGCATTGATCAGTAGGTTTCAGAGGCCAAAATCAGAGGATCAGTCTATGAATGAGATGAATGAGGTTAGACAAAAACCAAGAGATTCTGTATGGGACATCGATCAAAAGTTCAAGACATTGAAAGGCAAATTGAAGTATCCCATTTCTGACATGCAACACAAACAATTGTTTATAAATTCTCTATTAACACACTTTAAATATCCATTGAGACAACATAAATTTCAAACCCAGGCAGAGGCACTAAAAGAAGTGATGCAGTTAAAAGAGAATCAATATAAGTAGAAAAATCCATCTATCAAGGAGCTGAATGAAGATTTGAAGAACTTGACAGTGTAATTAAACCAGAATAAAATTAGGGAGAAAAGAGAAGTAGTGTGGTGTACCCTGTGCAGATTAGAGGGAAATCACAAGAATGAGTGTATGACATTTGTGCAGTACCTGGGAGTAGGGATACCAAATCCATTGCCTACAGGAGGGCCTTGGTATGAAATATGCAAGACACATGGGCATGATCTGTATCACTTCCCTATGATGCAGAAGTATAAGACAAAACCGAAGAGTACTTTCTGTAAATTTTGTAAGTCAGTGGGGCATGAAGAAAAAAATTGTAGAACCCTGGAGTTAATGAAGGAAAGAACCTCAGATGCATACAGGATGTAGGCTGAGTTGATGGAAAGACAAACTATGCCACAGTTTGGCGATGCGCAAAAATTTCAAGCAGTACCACAGTTCCAACGACCCTCACAATATAATTAGGCACCACATTATCATCAACAGAACATGGATCCATAGGGGAACAAAGGAGGATTCGGAGGTAGAGGAAGCGGAGGAATGGGTAGAGGCAGAGGGCCGATTATCTTCTATAATTGTCAACATCAAGGACACTATGCCAAATAGTGTCCTCAACTAACAACAACATGTATGTACTTTCACGCAGTAGATCACGTGTCATAAGAGTGCCCGAAGTTGATGACAAAGATCCAGGAGAAGAGTAATATAAATAACTAGAATTTTCAATCGATTGCTACATAAATAAGGGATCCTAAGAGGAACATCAATATAGTGACTAGAGGAGGAGTGAAGACAGGAGCAGATGCACGAGATCAGAAGAAGAAATATCAGTGTTGGATTCAGAAGAATACTCAGCCACAATAGTAGTTTGATGCAAATAAGGTGAAGGAAACCTTCAAAGAAGAAAAGAAGGAGTTCTTAAAGGAGAATGAAGCCTCCACATCAAATAATTTGTAGAGGTATGATACTCCTATTTTTTACATGCCTCAATCTTTGAATCATACTTATGAAGTAGAGAAAACAAAGAAAGTAAGTAACTTAAAGAATTTCCTAGAATCTTTCTTTAAATTACTTAATGATAATAATTCCATGGAGTTGTTTACAAGTATGTTTGTGAAATATAACATAGAAGAAGGGGTAGGGATAGAAACAAAGAATATTAATCAAGTCCATAGAAAGAAAATAACTAGCAGAGAGTTCAGATTGAATGAAAATATATGAGACTTTAATATGGGAAATGTTATCCTAGACTTAGGATCAGATGTCAACATTTTTCCAAAGGAGACTTGGGAAGCAATGGGAGAACCTACACTAGGTTATTCCAATATCCAATTAAAGCTAGTAAACCAGTAAATAGTGATTCCCATATGTAGATTGAAGAATACAATAATGGATCTAGATGGTGTGCACACCATAACAGACTTTGAAGTAATGGATATGGTGGATGAGTCTATACCATTTCCAACACTATTGGGAATTGATTGGGCCTTTGATAATCATGCCATAATTACTTTAAATACTAGAAAGATGATATTTGGAGATGGGAACTTTAGGGTAGTAGCACCTTTAGATCCATCAGATTGTGAAATATATCTAGAACATGTTCCTGAAAACGTTCCAGAGGATGGTGTGAACCAATTGTATAGGACTACTGCCCGAGAGGAATAATTTGTGAATCCAACTACAGATGGAGTACTCAGTTGGAGGAGTATTAATTCTGACATGTCAAATTCAGATATTGGAGTAGAAAAATGGCAACAAAGATTGCATGAAGTCTCTACTAGGAGGTGCGCCAAAGTTACATGCCTAGTAAGATGGGTTGGGACAGAAGTAAGTCAGTTTCCCACATTTACTGAATAGGACAATCTAGAAAACTTCCTGACAGAGTTCGAATCAGAGGTTTTGGATAGTCAGAGATTATTGGTGTTAGACATAGCACCGAGAGACACACATGCATGATGGTGGGGTTCACATAAGAAGGTAATTCAAGACTGACATTAGTGTAAGCGACTGATGCACATAAGATTTGGAAGGAGTCAAAAGGATAGAAACTTACCAAAGTATAATGGCAGAGGGAACCCAAGACATCACATAAATGATTGTGTCATTAACCGGAGATTGGTACCACTAAGGGAATGGATGCACTACTTTATGCATACATTAGAAGGGATACCTAGTAACTGGTACAAGGATCATGAACTGTGCAGAGAAATCGTGAGTTGGGGTGCAGTACAACACAACTTTATTAGGACCTTTGCATTTGAAAGTGGGAATCCATGGGTGGATCTAGCATTACAAAGGACCAAAAATAGTATATTTGAATAGTATGGGGTATATACAGTGACGGTAGACAAAGATTATAGAAAAGAAACTCTCGAACAATTAGTTTACTATTATCAGGTCACAGAGGATGAAGAATTAGAGGAAAACCCACATAACATACATATAGTAGAAGGGGAAGGAGAAAGAGGGTTGGAAGGACCCATGTTACAATAATAAGAGTTCACTGCACCTGTGAAGATTAAAAAGGTCAATATTGGGACTGAAGATAAAACCAAGATAACCAACATTGGAGATTACTGGGATAGTGAGACAATGGAAAATATAACTGAATTACTACATGAGAATAGTGACTTATTCCCAACTACATTTTCAGATATGAAATGGGTAGCAGGAGAACTTGGAGAAATGAATATACCCCTTAGACTAGATGCAAGACCAATTAGATAGATACCATACAGATTAAACCCCATCTATAACCAGAAAGTTAAGGAAGAAATTGACAGAATGCTAGAATCGGGAATCATAGAGCCCATGGAAGAATCAGAGTGGATTAGTCCAATGGTGGTCCAGGAAAAAAAGACTGGAGGGATTAGGATATGTGTGGATCTAAGGAAGTTAAATGATGCATGCCTGCATGATCCTTTTCCTACTCCATTTACAGATCAGGTTTTAGAGAATGTGGGAGGACATGAAGTATACTCCTTCATAGATGGATTTTTAGGTCACCATCAGATCAACATTTCTCCAGAGGACAGGTACACAACTACATTTGCAACAGAGAGGGGGTCATATCAGTACATGGTAATTCCATTTGGTTTAAAGAATGAACCAACAATATTTTCCAGAGTAGTAGTAGTTGCATTCAAGGATTTTATACATAAATTTTTAGAAGTTTATCTGGATGATTGGACAGTATTCCGTTTATTGAAGGACCATGTAGAAATTCTAAGGTTAATGTTAGAAATATGTAGGAAATGTCATATTTCCTTGAAAATTAAGAAATGTACATTTAGTACACCATTTGGCATCCTACTTGGACACATTGTATGCAAACCTGGCTTGATAGAATTCCCTACAAAGATTGTTGTTATTGTCAATTTACAACCGCCAAAGTTAGTGCACCAGTTGAGAGAAACATTGAGACACACAAGGTACTACAGGAAATTCATAAAGGGCTATGCAAATATTACTACGCCCATGGAGAAGTTACTAAAGGAGGACATCAAGTTTCAGTGGAATGATGAATGCCAAGAGAGCTTGGACATACTAAAAGAGAAGATGGTGACAACACCAATTCTGAGCTTTCCAGATTGGACAAAAGAATTTCATGTGCATGTGGATGCTTCATCCATTGCACTTGGAGCATTATTGGCCCAACCGGGTGAAGGAGACATTGATCACCCAATATATTTTGCTAGTAGAAAGTTGTACGAGTCTGAGCAAAACTAAAATACTACAGAAAGGGAAGGTCTAGCTATGGTATATTCCCTACATAAGTTCAAACATTATTTATTGGGTCAACATTTTAAGATGTTTACATATCATTCTACTTTGAAGTACCTAGTTAACAAGCCATTGTTGGGGGAAAGGATTTGTAGGTGGTTGTTATTGTTACAGGAATATGATTTTGAAATCATAGTAAAAATAGGGAAGCTGAATGCAAGACCATATCATCTATCAAGAATTACTAATGGAGAGGAGCCAAAGAACTTGGAGGAGAATTTTCCTGATGCTAACTTTTTTTCTGTTTAGATTGCTCATGAATATTTTGCTAGCATTGTTGGATTCTTGAGCACATGAATGGCTCCCAAGGAATTTACTGTTGTACAGGAAAAACAGTTGGTAGTGCGCATTGCAAAATATCAGTTGATTGCAGGTGTTATGGAGCATGAACGCTCCATGGTGTTAGCAAAATCACATGAAGGCATAGATGGAGGGAACTATGCAGGAAATCCTACATCACAGAAGGTGTTGCATGCAGGATTACTATGGCCTACAGTACATAAGGACGCAAAAGGAATACTGCCAAACCTGTGATGTCTGTCAGAGGGTGCAAAAACCATCCAGAAGGTATGAAATGCCACTTATGCCTCAATTAACTTTAAAACTATTTGATAATTGGGTTGTGGATTTAATTGGACCCATTAATCCACCAGCAAGGAGATCATGATCTAGATACATCATCACTACAACATAATACTTAACCAAATGGGAAGAAGTATCCCTAGTAAAGGATTGCAGTGCAGAAATTGTAGCGCAGTTTCTCTTTGAGAACATGGTGACCAGATTTGGATGTCCTAGAATTTTGTTGAGTGATCATGGAACTCATTTTATTAGAAGTAAAATCAGAACTATGATAGAATAATTCGAGATACATCATCACAAGAGCACACCTTACCATCCTCGGGAAAATGGTATAGTAGAAGATTTTAACAAGATTCTAGAAAATGCATTGACAAGAATTTGGAATGTGAATAGGGATGATTGGGATTTGAAGGTATCATCAATATTATGAGCTTATAGGACTACATGCAAGAATCTTACAGGACATACACCATTCAAAATGGTGTATGGGTAAGAAACAGTGGTTCCATTGGATTATTTAATACCTAGTCTATGCATTGTAGTAATCACCAACATGATAGAAGAAGGTGTTGCACAGGAAAGATTTTATCAGTTGATGGATATGGAAGAATACATAATTTTAGTAGGATTTCATTAGGAGGTGCAAAAAGCAAAGGACAAAGCTTCACATGATAGGCACATAAAGAAGAAAATATTTAAGGAAGGATATCTAGTTCTCCTCTATGACAACATGTATTTACAACACCTAGGGAAGTTCAAAATGCATTGGTTAGGACCTTATCAGGTAGAGGCCATTACAAATGGAGGTGTTGTGCAATTGAAAGATATTTCAGGGAAGAATATTAGAGGATTGGTGAATGGCAGTCGACTGAAGTTGTCTCAAGACAACCAATCTAACAACCAAAGGTAAAAACAGAGAGAGAAGGTATGATTGTACATACTATATATAGTGGATGTTAGACGGAAAAGAAAAAAAATACACAAAAAGAAGAAATATAACAAAAAGACAAAAAGATAGAAGAATATTAGAGGGTTTTTGATGTAATAGATTTGTTAGCATTAACATTGTGCCACAGAAAAATGAGTGTTGAAGACACTGCACAGTGGAAAATAGTTGACAAACAAAAAGAGTGGAGCACGCAGGAAAAAGTGAAAAAGTGAAAACTCTTAATGCGAAACAGTTGTTGGTACACCGTCCCACTATAAAGTCGGAAAAGGGAGGAAAGGTAGTCATTTGTGTTTTTTTTTTAAGGAGAAGAGAAAAGAACAAACCCTCAATGTGAAAGAGTGGGAATTCGTGATAGAAAGTGGAGAATTAGAGATCAACAGTCGAAAGTTTCGTAGAATGTTTCCACAGAGAGTTGGAGCATCGATTAGAGTCGGAAAAAACAAAAGAAACAATGCTCGAGTGACACAAATAGGGAAAGAGGACATGTCGACAATCGTGGATGTCAATGAAATTCACATGCCATACTATGAGCCTATGACCACGCAGGTGGAGGAGGAACATAACCCATCACAGGAGGTCGGGAAACTTGAGGAAGATGCAGAAATAACCGAGTCCAATGCGTCAAGGGGAAAAGGGCCAATAGGAAGAAAAAGCCATGGGTTCAACAAAACAGATCCTAAACTTGGAAGAAGAATAAAAAACAGAGCATGAGGATGTACCAGAGGCCGGGGCATCCTCCCCACAAGGGAAGAAGAAAAAGAAAGTTGAAAGCAGTGCAAAAGTTGTACATTGTGCACAGGTGGAGTTGGAAATAGTGATGCCAAAAATCCCAAAGAGAGTAAAGGCTGATGACGAAATGGTAGGAGGATTAAACACCATGAAATACTCAAATCATGACATTTCATATGGCATCAAATTGTTAGATTTGGAGCAACAAAACTACATGGAGTGAAAAGGAGAGGGTCCATCAGGTGCATCACTGTTGGAACATGCGTAGTGGATTTTAGAACTTTACAACACAAGGATCATGAAAGTGTTAGACATACCACATTTTGGGCACGGTAAACGCATCAATGGATGTGTGAAACAAGTCCTAGAAAGGGTGCATGGAGGAAGTTTGTGGATGGATAGGCCAATGCCTATCAATGTGGACTTGATTGAAGCTATCATTGAGATACCTAAATGATGGGGAGAAGCTAGAGCAATAATTAGAAGATAAGACAAAAGAAAAGGCCATCTCCAATGAGATTAAGGTAAAATATGGAATGAAGAGAGGGAATAGGGGTATCTGGATCAGTGACATCAATGATCCTACAACGAGATTTCCCACAAGGCTTCTAGGGTGAAAAATGATGCACAAGTGTAGGAAGGAAGAAGTGCCAACAAGAGTGGTAGAAGCTGCAGCGTAATGCGCGAAGGGGAGCTCAATGAGATGGGCCCCGTACTTGCTCAATTCATTCCTATAGGATTGTAAATACACACAAGATTAGGGTTTTGAGTTCCACTACTCATGGTTACTTATCCTCATTTCATTGATAGGGTGGAAAGAATCGGTGTACAACAAGTACATAGAGAGGATAGGAAAGTGTGGTGCAACCCTCTACACTTCTCTTAGGAGCACAACATACCCAAAGAGGAAGAAGGAAAACAATAACACTTGTGCGTGGTACCTGTTAGAGATCCAGACGCTAGTAGTCAGTACCTAGAGGATTTCACCAGAGACTGTCCAGGAGTTTGGACAGATAAAAAAATTTCACACAACCCGCCACAACATGTGGGTGTAGGTGAAGAGGGACCCAACCAAGGAGTGGCTACAAATGAGCTACTGTGTGACGATGCAGGACACACATATGGAGGTTTAGAAGTGGCCCGAGGAATGGAAAGTGTCTGTAATCCCAAGGAAAGTTCCAGGAGGACAAACTCATACCTGGGACAGAACAATCCCTGCACAAAAGACATGCACAAAAAATGAGAGAAAAAAGAAGAATACCGCACACGACCAAGTTGGAGGAAGCAACCCAATCCAAAAGAAACATAGGACATAGAAGAAACCACAGGGTGGTTCCACACAAGGGCCACCGTGCACAGTACAAACAACAAGAGTTACAATAGAACAGGTGTGCATGGGAGAAGAATGGACATAGACACAATAAATACCTTCGGAGGAAGAAATTGGGCAGGAGACAAGTATGGATATCTAGATGCCAGAGGCATATAAGCCATCAGATGCCCAAAGGAAGAGGACAAGGGAACAAGAAAGTGGCTCTAGGAAGAAGGAGAAGGCCCACAAAACACCACTAAAAACATCACTAACAACAAATGATGTTGAACTAATAGCCACAACAATCGAAGATCGATTATCTGAAGTGCAGGAGAATGATGAGAAGCACATGGCTTCAATTTTGGATTAGGTGCAGGAAGTGAAAATTGTGTTGGAGTAGTTGAGGATGAGGGAAGAGCAACCACAAAAAGAAAAACCAACTTAAACTGGGGAAGCAATGCATGCTAGAGAGATAGTGAAAATCATAGCGCAGGGGAGCGCCAATTTTATCATAACCCCTGAGATGTTGTTCATTGACGAGGAGGAAACACATAGGCCCTTGAAGGAAATTGAGATATTGGAATTAGCATTTCCCAAGATCCCAATGAAGGCACTCTATAAATTACAAATTAGTGTTGTGCAAGAAATTCATTCCATGGCAAGGTCTGATGCGAAGAACTTACATATAGTGTAGAAGGAAAAGATCACAATGAAGGAAGAAGTTAGCCAAGAATGGCACGTGAAGAATATAGCGAAAAAAAATTTGGAAGAGATGGAGAAGAACATTAG
>JASDQU010101896.1:38253-48942 GCA_032191745.1 Picea mariana
AAGTCATGGATTTCATCTGTCCACTAGCTTGAAGAGACTCCAAGTAGTGCAAATAGCTAGGATATAGGGATTTAATAAATGCAGTGAGTTGTAAATCAACTTTGACACTAGTTGAGTCAATATCACGAAAAAAAGATTTAATTTTGGAAGCTAACTTCATGGGATTATTATCTTTCAGTTTCAGATTAAACAACTTCATCAACAATTGTATAATTTCCAGCTCTGAATGGGAGTCATAAATATCTTTTAATTTCTGTAATGCTTTAAACACTGTGGTGCTGGAAAGAATATGTTTTCTTACCTCTTCAGTGACTGAGGCAGAAATTAAATCATGTGCCTTTTTATCTTTACTTTTCCAAATTGCAAGTTGTCTGGCATCTGTAGGTTGCTCTAGGTCATTGTCATCCTTGCCTTCACAAATTTCCTCCCATAAATCCTTAAAAATAAGAGTACTTTTTATTTTCTGAAATCATTCTTGGTAATTTCTTGTCTGGAGAGCACTACTTCCACAATCGATATTAACGAATACATTGTAAACTAATCTGTGTAAATGAAATTCCACTTGCACAGGGAGAAAAACAAAATCTCACGAAAACCACACCTTCAACCTTGGTTGCTGAACAACGACTCTATAGACTACTCAGTACACAGGCCCAACCCTTCGCTGCTCCACTGCGTTCTCCCTTGCAATGAGACCCTTCATGCAGAAACCAACAGGGACCTAAAATGACCAACAAGCAACACTTTTAGAAGGGCGCTCATCTCGAATCTGTAGCAGACAACGATCACTGGATATGATCTGGGTGCTCTCCCTTAGTGAGAGCCACTGATCCATGCCTTTTACACATAAATGATCCAACACACAAAATAGCATGGAGTTTAAAAAAAAACAAAAAAAAAACGTGGCTTTGATACCACTGTACACAGGCCAAATAAACTCCACAACAGAATGGTGTAGCAGAGCGCATGAACACAACTTTGTTTAATATGGTAAGGTCAATGATTTTTTTTCAAAATGTTAGGTTGATGTCTTGGGGAGAAGTAGTGCTTTGTGTCATTTATATTCGCAATCACCGTCTTTCTACTACCATCAATAATAAGTCCCCTTATGAATTGTGGTATAATCGTTTCCTGTTGTTCAACATTTCAGAGTTTTTGGTTCTCCATGTTATGCTTTAATTCATAAACAACAACGTGACAAATTGGGTGTAAGAAGTCGCAAATGTATTTTCTTGGGGTATTCTAATATCTCCAGAGCTTATTGATTGTATGATGAGGAAAACAAGAAATTTGTTGTTTCAAGAGATGTTGTTTTTCCTGAATTTGCTAAAGACGCTTCTACTATTGATAGGCAACTCAATCATTTGGATAGATTCTCTTCCAAGAAATTTTATTATGAATGGGATAATGATCTTCCACATCTTGAAGCGGGGATTCATATTCTAGAACAGTGTGTGGATTTTCCTTCAACTACACCAAAGAATGAGACCACATCAAAGAATGAAGAAAAATTTGTTGATAGCAATGCTTTTGATGATAATAATGTTTCTGTAGAAGAATAATTGGTTGATAATAATGTTCCTACTGATGAAAAATTGGAGGATAATAATGGTCCCGAAGAACCTATTTCAAAGACTCGTGAAACTGAGAAAACATTGCAGCAATCAATACCCAGATCAACACGAACCAAGACAATGCCAAAAAGGTATGGTGAATTTGAGTTAAACTTTTCTGTTGTTAATGAACCTACTACTTTTGAAGAAGCCACTAGTTGTAATGAATGTAAAGATGCAATGCAAAAAGAGTATGATGCTCTTATTAAAAATGACACTTGGAGGTTGGTGGATCCTTCTATTGGCATCAAACCAATTGGTAGTAAGTGGGTTTATAAAACTAAATATAAAGTGGATGGTTCTATGGATAAACACAAAGCAGGACTTGTAGCAAAAGAGTATGCACAAAAATAAGGTATTGATTATACAAAAACATTTGCTCCTACAACGAAATGGGGCACTATTAGAACTTTATTTTCTCTTGCAACTCAAAAAGGATAGAAAATACATCACATGGTTGTAAAAAATGCCTTCTTAAATGGAGATTTAAAAGAAGATGTCTATAAGTTGCAGCCAGAGGGTTTTTCTGTTAAAGGAAAAAAACATAAAGTATGCAAATTGATAAAATCATTGTATGGTTTAAAACAAGCACCTAGTGATTGGTATGAAAAGTTAACTGAACATTTTCTCAAGTTGAATTATAAGCATTTCAATCTAGATGATGCAACTTTATTTGTTAAGAAAGTTGGAAGATCAGTTGTATATCTAGTTCTTTATGTAGATGATTTGCTTATCACATAAAATAATGATTATTATATAACATCTATTAAAAAAGAGTTGCAAAAGGTTTTTGATATGACAGATTTGTGTTTACTACATTATTATCTAGGGATCTAAGTAGATAAAAAACCGAAGCACATATTTATTTCTCAGAAGAAATATATTGGAGAACTATTGAACAAATTTGAGATGAATGATTGCAATCCCGTTTCTATTCCAATGGAGTAGAATCTAAAGCTTACTTCAAATGAAGGTAGTGCATCTGAAGATCCAACAAAGTACAAACAACTTGTTGGAAATTTAATTTATCTTACTATTACTCGTCCTCACATAAATTTTGTTGTAGGAATACTTTCCAGGTTTATGCATTAGCCCTGTGAAGGTCATTGGACATCAACAAAATGAGTGCTCAAATATTTAAAAGGAAATCAATCATATGGCATCAAATATTCTAAAGTTTCAGACTTCCATCTCATTCGTTATTCAGATTCTGACTTTGACAGAGATAAAGAGCACGGGGTGTCTACTTCAAGTTATTTGATGAATCTTGGATCAACAACCATCACTTGGAGATCACGAAAGAAATCAGTTCCTACTGATTCTACAAATGAAGTCGAATACATTGCAGCAACTCAAGCCCCAAAAGAAATCATTTGGCTTCGAAAAATTCTTGAAGACTTGCAGGAGAAACAAATGACTTCGACGCCTCTCTTTGTTGACAATACCTCTGCAATACAATTGGCCAAAAATCCTAAATTCCACGATTGAACCAAACATATCAACACCAAATATCATTTGATTCGACATCATGTTGAGGCCAAAACCATTCATCTCAATCATTGTTCCACTTCACAGAAAATTGCGAACATCTTTACTAAAGCTTTGGATCGAGAGAAATTTGAAAGATTTCGAATGATGCTTGGGATGACAAATGTTCCTTCGGATTAAGGGGGGAGCACTCTGCTACATTGTTCTGTTGTGGAGTATAAGGGACGGTGGTTTGATGTTTAATACCATTATCCTATAAGTACTTTTCAAATGCATTAGAGGTGTATTCACCACCATTATCTGATCGTAGAGTGCCAACATTAAGTTGAGTTTCATTTGTAATCCATAAATGAAAATTCTTAAAAGTTGCAAATACTTGAGATTTCTCTTTCAACAAATAAACCCAACATGTCCTAGTGTAGTCATCAATAAAAGTCAACAGATGTTTATTACCATTTTTATATTGAACATGCATGGGCCCACATAAATCAGAATGTATGAGACCTAACTTCCTGGAAGCTTGAGAAGTAGATCCATAAAAAAGTTGTTTACAATGCTTTCCTAAAATACAAGCATTACATAGAGAAAGATTTATTGGAATAGTAGGAAGCCCTTAAATACCTTGTTGTTTCATAATCCAGATACTATCATAATTAATATGACCAAAACGAGCATGCCACAAAAAGCTGGAAGACAAAGTATCACTATGATGAGCCAAAAGAGCTGAATTAGATTGAAAAGAGGATGTCCCTTTAAGTTTTAAAAGTTTGTCTTCTTCAACACCGGTCATAACAATCACCTGATCAGATGCTTTTCTTATTTCAATTATACCATCAAACATATGTATAGAATGTCCTTGCTGTCTGATATGTATGAGAGACATCGGATTTCTTTTTAATTGAGGAATGTAAAGAACATCATGCAAAATATAATCAACAAGTCTTGGTAGGCGAAGTCGAATAGATCCAATTCCTGAAGGCTTTAACTGGGACTTGTCAGCAAAATAAACTATTCCATCAATGTGATTACTGAATGTCTCAAAAAAATATCTTTTGAAGGTCATATGGCAAGTGGCTTCAATATCAAAAATCCAAGTGTCTTCCCAAGAAGCAAAATAAGTGCTAAAAACTTCATTGATACTAAGATTACAATGTGCAACAATATAGTGGGCAGATTCAGGTGGTTTTCCTTTGTCTGGAGGTTGTTTCTCTTTATTTTCACTAATCCTTTCCCAAGGAGTGCGACAATGAGAAGAGGTATGACCCAGTTTACCACACCTATAGCACTTAAGAGATTTTTTATCATTCTGAAAATGTTTTTGTTGTCTATCATCTTGTTGTCTGTCCCCTTGATGATAATGACCCCCCCTACATCTAAATGGTTTCCTACCACGACCTTTGTTACTGTTGTCAAATCTGGCAGACTCTCCTCTAGGTTTACGCTCTTTCTGTGCAAGACACAAAGTCTCAACTGTGGAAGTGGAAAAAGATTCCTTCTTCCCAAAAGCTTTCTCTCTTTCAACATTTTTGTCTACAAGAGAATCAAAAGTCACGGCTTTCATCTATCCACTAGAATGAAGAGACTCTAAGTAGTGTGAATAGGTAGGATATAGGGATTTAATAAATGCAGTGAGTTGTAAATCAACTTTGACACCAGTTGAGTCAATATCATGAAAAAGAGATTTAATTTTAGAAGCTAACTCCATGGGATTGTTATCTTTCAGTTCCAGCTTAAACAACTTCATCAACAATTGTATAATTTTCAGCTTTGAATGCGAGTCATAAAGATCTTTTAATTTTTGTAATGCTTTAAACGTTGTGATGCTAGAAAGAATATGTCTGCTTACGTTTTCAGTGATTGAAGCAGAAATTAAAGAATGTGCCTTTTTATCTTTGCTTTTCCAAATTGCAAGTTGTCTGGAATTTGTAGGTTGCTTTGGGTCATTGTCATCCTTGCCTTCACAAATTTGCTCCCATAAATCATTAAAAATAAGAGTACTTTTTATTTTCCGAAACCATTCTTGGTAATTTTCTTGTCTGGAGAGCACTACTCCCACAATCGATATTAATGAATGCATTGTAAACTACTTTGTGTAAATTAAATTCCACTTGCACGGGGAGAAAAAAAAATATCTCACAAAAACCACACCTTCGACCTTGGCTGTTGAATGACTCTGTAGACTGCTTAGTACATAGGCCTAGCCCTTCCCTACTCCACTGCGATCTCCCTTGCAGTGAGATCCTTGCAGAAACCAACAGGGAACTAAAACAATTAACAGACAACGGTTTTAACAAGTCGCTCCTCTTGAATCTGGAGCAGACAACGATCACTGGATCTGATCTGGGCGCTCTCCCTTAGTGAGAGCCAATGCTCCATGCCTCTCACATAGACATGATCCAGCACACAAAATAACATGGAGTTTAAAAAAAAAAAAAAAAACGTGGCTCTGATACCATTGTACACATGCCAAATAAACTTCACAACAAAATGGTGTACTAGAGCGCATGAACAGAACTTTTCTTAATCTAGTAAGGTCAATGATGTTTTTTCAGAATGTTAGGTTGATGTTTTGGGGAGAAGCAATACTTTGTGTCGTTTATATTCGCAATCACCATCCTTCTACTGCCATCAATAATAAGTCCCCTTATGAATTGTGGTATAATTGTCTTCCTGTTGTTCAACATTTCAGAGTTTTTGGTTCTCCATGTTATGCTTTAATTCCTAAACAACAACGCGACAAATTGGATGCAAGAAGTCACAAATGTCTTTTCTTAGGGTATTCTAGTATCTCCAGAGCTTATCGATTGTATGATGAGGAAAAAAAGAAATTTGTTGTTTCAAGAGATGTTGTTTTTCTTGAATTTGCTAAAGATGCTTCTACTATTGATAGGAAACTCAATCATTTGGATAGATTCTCTTCCAAGAAATTTTATTATGAATGGGATAATGATCTTCCACATCTTGAAGGGGGGATTCATATTCTAGAACAGTTTGTGGATTTTCCTTCAACTACACCAGAGAATGAGACCACATCAAAAATGAAGAAAAATTAGTTGATAGCAATGCTTTTGATGATAATAATGTTTCTGTAGAAGAAAAATTGGTTGATAATAATGTTCCTACTGAGGAAAAATTGGAAGATAATAATGGTCCCGAAGAACCTATTTCAAAGACTCTTGAAACTGAGAAAACATTGCAACAATCAATACGCAGATCAACATGAACCAAGACAATGCCAAAAAGGTATGGTGAATTTGAGTTAAAATTTTCTGTTGTTAATGAACCTACTACTTTTGAAGAAGCCATTAGTTGTAATGAACGAAAAGATGCAATGCAAAAAGAGTATGATTCTATTATTAAAAATGACACTTGGAGGTTGGTGGATCCTCCTATTGGCATCAAACCAATTGCTAGTAAGTGGGTTTATAAAACTAAAAATAAAGCTGACGGTTCTCTTGATAAGCACAAAGCAAGACTTGTAGCAAAGGGGTATGCACAAAAATAAGGTATTGATTATACAAAAACATTTGCTCCTACAATGAAATGGGGGCACTATTATAACTTTTTTTTTTCTCTTGCAGCTCAAAAAGGATGGAAAATACATCACATGGATGTAAAAACTGCCTTCTTAAATGGAGATTTAAAAGAAGATGTCTATATATTGCAGCCAAAGGGTTTTTCTGTTAAAGGAAAATAACATAAAGTATGCAAATTGATAAAATCATTGTATGGTTCAAAACAAGCACCTCGTGCCTGGTATGAAAAGTTAGCTGAACATCTTCTCAAGTTGAATTATAAGCATTTCAATCTAGATGATGCAACTTTATTTGTTAGGAAAGTTGGAAGATAAATTGTATATCTAGTTGTTTATGTAGATGATTTGCTTATCACATAAAATAATGATGATTATATAGCATCTATTAAAAAGGAGTTGCAAAAGGTTTTTGCTATGACAGATTTGCGTTTACTACATTATTATCTAGGGATTGAAGTAGATAAAAAACCAAAGCACATATTTATTTCTCAGAAGAAATATATTGGAGAACTATTGAGAAAATTTGAGATGAAGGATTGTAATCATGTTTCTACTCCAATGGAGCAGAATCTAAATCTTACTTCAAATGAAGATAGTGCATTTGAAGATCCAACAAAGTACATACAACTTGTTGGAAGCTTAATTTATCTTACTACTACTCGTCCTCACATAAAAAGTTTTGTAGGAATACTTTCCAGGTTTATGCATCAACCCTGTGAAGGTCATTGAACATCAACAAAATGAGTGCTCAAATATTTGGAAGGCACTCAATCATATGACATCAAATATTCTAAAGTTTCAGACTTCCATCTCATTGGTTATTCAGATTCTGACTTTGACGGAGATAAAGAGCATGGGGTGTCTACTTCAAGTTATTTGATGAATCTTGGATCAACAACCATCACTTGGAGATCATGAAAGCAATTAGTTCTTGTTGATTCTACAATTGAAGCCGAATACGTTTCAGCAACTCAAGCCACAAAAGAAATCATTTGGCTTCGGAAAATTCTTGAAGAATTGCAAGAGAAACAAATGACTTCGACGCCTCTCTTTGTTGACAATACTTCTGCAATACAATTGGCCAAAAATCCTAAATTCCATGATCGAACCAAACATATCAACACCAAATATCATTTGATTCGACATCATGTTGAGGCCAAAACCATTCATCTCAATCATTGTTCCACTTCAGAGCAAATTGCAGACATCTTTACTAAAGATTTGGGTCAAGAGAAATTTGAAAATTTTCGAATGATGTTTGGGATGAAAAATGTCCCTTTGGATTAAGGGGGGAATGTTAACTAATGGTTATGTAATCCGGTGGTTATATGTTCGTTCAACTGATAGACAGTTGAACTATTCGCTTAACTCTTCGCCTATCTGCCTAATGTCTGCATATACATATAAACAATGTATCTTAGTTTTTAATCAATTAGAGAAAAACCTTCAATTTGATCTTTGTGTTAATTGTGGAGTTTGTTTGGCCTGTGTACAAGAAAAATAAACTCCACATAATGGTCTAGAATATGAATACCCCCTTCAGGATGTGGAAGATCTTTATCCCATTCATAATAAAATTTCTTGAAAGAGAAACTATCCAAATGATTGAGTTGCCTGTCAATAGTAGAAGCATATTTAGAAAATTCGAGAAAAACATCTCTTGAAATAAAAAATTTCTTGTTTTCCTCATCATACAATCGATAAGCTTTGCAAATATTAGAATACCCCAAGAAAAGACATTTGCGACTTCTTGCACCCAATTTGTGGCATTTTTGTTTAGGAATTAAAGCATAACATGGAGAACCAAAAACTCTGAAATGTTGAACAATAAGAAGACGATTATACCGCAATTCATAAGGGGACTTATTATTGATGGAAGTAGAAGGACAACGATTGCGAATATAAACAACACAAAGTACCGCTTCTCCTCAAAACATCGACCTGACATTATGAAAAAACATCATTGACCTTAGCATATTAAGCAAAGTTTTGTTCATGCACTCTGCTACATCGTTTTGTTCTGGAATATAAGGGACGGTGGTATGATGTTTAATACCATTATCCTGTACGTACTTTTCAAATGCATTAGAGTTGTATTCACCACCATTATCTGATCGTAGAGTGCCAATATTAAGTTGAGTTTCATTTGTAATTCATAAATGAAAATTCTTAAAAGTTCCAAAAACCTGGATTTTCCTTCAACAACACCAGAGAATGAGACCACATTAAAGAATGAAGAAAAATTAGTTGATAGCAATGTTTTTGATGATAATAATGTTTCTGTAGAAGAACAATTGGTTGATAATAATGTTCCTATTGAGGAAAAATTGGAGGATAATAATGGTCCTTAAGAACTTATTTCAAAGACTCTTGAAACTGAGAAAACATTGCAGGAGTCAGTACACAGATCAACACAAACCAAGACAATGCCAAAAAGGTATGGTGAATTTGAGTTAAACTTTTATGTGGTTAATAAACCTACTACTTTTTAAGAAGCCACTAGTTGTAATGAATGGAAAGATGCAATGCAAAAAGAGTATGATGCTCTTATTAAAAATGGCACTTGGAGGTTGGTGGATCCTCCTATTGGCATCAAACCAATTGGTAGTAAGTAGGTTTATAAAACTAAATATAAAGATGATGTTTCTCTTGATAAACACAAAGCAAGACTTGTAGCAAAGGGGTATGCACAAAAAGAAGGTATTAATTATATAGAAACATTTGCTCCTACAACAAAATGGGGCACTGTTAGAACTTTATTTTCTCTTGCAGCTCAAAAATGATGGAAAATACATCACAAGGATGTAAAAACTGTAAATGGAGATTTAAAAGAAGATGTCTATATGTTACAGCCAGAGGGTTTTTTTGTTAAAGGAAAAGAGCACAAAGTATGCAAATTGATAAAATCATTGTATGGTTTAAAACAAACACCTCGTGCTTGGTATGAAAAGTTAACTGAACATCTTCTGAAGTTGAATTATAAGCATTTCAATCTAGATGATGAAACTTTATTTGTTAGGAAAGTTGAAAGATCAGTTGTATATCTAGTTGTTTATGTAGATGATTTGCTTATCACAAGAAATAATGATGATTATATAGCATCTATTAAAAAGGAGTTGCAAAACGTTTTTGATATGACAGATTTGTGTTTACTACATTATTATCTAGGGATCGAAGTACATAAAAACCAAAGTACATTTTTATTTCTCAGGAGAAATATATTGGAGAACTATTAAGCAAATTTGAGATGAAGAATTGTAATATTGTTTCTACTCCAATGGAGCAGAATCTAAAGCTTACTTCAAATGAAGGTAGTGCATTTGAAGATCCAATAAAGTACATACAACTTGTTGGAAGTTTAATTTATCTTACTACTACTCGTCCTAACATAACTTTTGTTGTAGGAATACTTTCCATTTTTATGCATCAGCCCTGTGAAGTTCATTGGACAACAACAAAATGAGTGCTCAAATATTTAAAAGGCACTCAATCATATGGCATCAAATATTCCAAAGTTTTAGACTTCCATCTCACTGGTTATTCAGATTCTGACTTTGACGGAGATAAATAGCACATGGTGTCTACTTCGGGTCATTTGATGAATCTTAGATCAACAAACATCACTTGGAGATGACAAAAGCAGTCAGTTCCTGCTGATTCTACAATTGAAGCCAAATACGTTGCAGCAGCTCAATCCACAAAATAATTCATTTGGCTTCGAAAAATTCTTGAAGACTTGCAGGAGAAATAGATGACTTTGATGCCTCTCTTTGTTGACAATACTTTTGCAATACAATTTGTTGGACAACTAAGAGGGGGGGGTGAATGAGTTGTTATCGTGCTTAAACAATTATGCTTATTTTAAACTCTTTACAGAGCACTCAATGACAATCACAATAATGCAGGGAAGTAAACAATAGAACATTCAACATCATTCACACATATGAGATACACAGAGACATATATTTCCTGAGGAAACCCATAAAGGGTAAAATTATTTTCTTCTTTATATGATAAGTAATATTCACATTCTGTACATTATCATACATATGA
>JASDQU010101896.1:48992-62371 GCA_032191745.1 Picea mariana
GTAAGCAATAGAACATTCAACATCATTCACTCATATGAGATACACAGAGACAGATATTTCCCGAGGAAACCCATACAGAGTAAAAACCTCTTCTTCTTTATATGATAAGTAATCCTTACATTATGTACATTATCATACATATGAGCTCCAACTCATTGTGAGGCTACAACCTCTATTTTTCAAGCTGCAACTTGCTGAGAGCACCAACTCTCTGTTTTCTCTAGCACCTACTAGAAGGAAGCACCGACTCCCTGGTTTCTCTAGCACCCACTAGAAGGAAGCACCAACTCCCTAAGAGTTTCAGCACCAACTGGATGGAAGCACCAACTTCCTAAGAGTTCCAGCACCAACTGGATGGAAGCACCAACTTCCAGTTACACAGGCACCAACCTATATACTAGAGAACCAATGTTCTCCCTTGCACCACCCTGCCACCCTAGTTTCTCTGGATGCAACTAGATGGAAGCTACAACTCCCTGTGTTCAAGCACCCACTTGAACCTCTAAGGAAAAAATTTCTCCCTAACACCTCTTAACCACCCTACAATATAAATTTTTTCTACTGAAACTTATTACAGTGATATAATGTTCATCAATGGCTTACCAGTCTCATCACTGTTTTGCTACACTGCCCTGCTCTGTCTACATCAATGGCTTCCTGCACACTTTTTTTACGCTTTCTGTTTTTCCGCCTTTTATGCTCTGTGCGCCATGTACATTCCATTCACCCTTCCTCTTCTTTTTATTTCAGCTGTTGCACACTGCCTCCTTCTACACGCCTAAATTTCTCTCAATAGTTGTTGTCATCTCTTCTTTGTTCTACATTCTTATAGTCTATGTGTGCCTTGTGCATGCTATATGAACAATGATTTTGCATGCTCTTCAATGCGCCATTGTTCTCCGCATCAGGATATACAATGCCACTCCACATTGTCAGGACTTCACTCCCTCGAGCATCAACACACTCTCTCTATTCTGCATGTTCTCCTTGTGTCGAGTTCTCTTCCTGATCATCATGGCAATTCCTCAGCTTCTCTGGCGGTTATACCCATGCGTTCATCATCACTGAGTGTTATGATGAGATTCCTTAGCTTTTCTAGTAGTCGAGACTCTTTGTCTTCTCTATCATAGTCGAGCTCATCCTCTCTGTTGCAGTTATAGGCTTCAATGCTCTTCCATCTGTCAATCGCCTCTATGAACAGTCTTCGTTCCACTGGCAGATGCCTTGAGACTCTTCAGCTCCTTTGACAATCACACTGAGGCCTCTTTGATTTTTCTGTGCAGAAACAATTAGTGGTTTTTGGCAGTTACACTATGAACCTCTTGAGCATTATGCCTTTGGCACCTTTCACCTTTCCTTTCACATGTGGCCTCAGGCAGTGACCACACGCCTGTTCAGAAGGCACTTTCGCGATTCGCATTTCGATAATTCCTGTTGTGAGGCATCTCGACTCTCCAAGTCATGATCTCCAAAGTGGAGATTAGCTCTGTGATAGCTCCTCCCTTGAGCCTTCATCGATGTGACCATAGGTTATGACCAGGGGCCAATTCTGAACATGCATTTCACATTTCGCGTTTCGGGAATTCTGTCGTGAGTGTCCTTGACACCTCCAAGTCCCAGTATCCGAAACTCTGAAATGGAGTCAGATCAACGTATTTCGACGTTTCACATTTTTCCATTTCGGAATTTTTGTCGTGAGTGTCCTTGACACCTCCAACTCCTGGTATCCGAAACTTCGAAATGGAGTCTTTGTTGATGTGCCTGTTTCGGGATTTCGACGTTTGGCATTTCGCAACTTCAAGACTCCTGTGATGAAGAGTCTCGACTCTTGACTCCTCCAACTCTCGGTATCTGAAACCTGCACCAAAAGGTGTTTTTCACATTTCGACATTCCTATGGTGAAGTTTTTTGACACTCCAACTACCGGTATCCGAAACCTGCACCAAAAGGTGTTTTTTGCATTTCAGCATTCCGACATTTCAACATTCCTGTGGTGAAGTGTTTTGACACTTCCAACTCCTGGTATCCGAAACTTGCACCAAAAGGTGTTTTTCGCATTTTGGCATTCCTGTGGTGAAGTGTTTCGACACTTCCAACTCCCGATATCTGAAAATTGCACCAAAAGGTGTTTTTCGCATTTCGGCATTCCGACATTTCAACATTCTTGTGGTGAAGTGTTTTGACACTGCAACTCCCGGTATCCAAAACTCTGAAATGGAGTTTATCTTTTGATCTTTCCATGCTATAATCGTTGCGCTGTTGGTCGTGATATTTGCCATCAATGACAAACACGCATACTCTGCCTCTGTCTGAAAACATGCCAACAATCTCCCCCTTTGGCATTGATGGCAAACCCTTGAAGAACATCCAATTATACCATTGTAGCATCTTTGAAATTACCACACTTTCTCCCCCTTTGACATCAATGTCAAAGAAGAGACACGCTCCCCCTGAGATGTTGCAGTACATACTCTCCCTGTCAACTATGAGCAACTTAGAAATACAACAGATATTCAATAAGTACTCCCCTTGACCAGGTGAACAGATTAGATGAAAGAAGTTATAACCCCCAACTTTTGACGAAGATATCCAAAAGGGGTCACCGATAACGGCTTAGTAAAGATATCAGCTATTTGTTATGTGGAAGGAATATAATTCACCTGAACAATTCTGTTTGTAACTTGTTCTCTGAGAAAATGGTATTTTATTGGTATGTGCTTAGATTTTGAATGAAGTACAGGATTCTAGAGAGACTGATGGCACTGGTGTTATCACAGTGAAGTGGAATGGGATCAGTGTAAGTTACCTTCAAATCTGCAAGAGTTTGTATCATCCATAAAATCTGAGTGCAACAAGTAGCAGCAACAATGTACTCTGCTTCTGTAGTTGATAAGGAAATAGATCCCTGCTTCTTACTAATCCATGCTACCAACAAGTCACCCAGGAAGAAGGCACCTCCACTGGTGCTCTTTCTCTCATCCACACAATTTGCCCAATCTGCATCTGAATAAGCTGTTAACTGAAAATTCTGATTTCTGGGATACCACAGACCATAAGTCATTGTTCCCTTCAATTATTTGAATATCCTTGTGACAGCTACCAAGTGACTTTGTTTAGGAGTTGACTGATAACGACCTACCATTCCAACAGCTTGCATTATATCAGGACAGGATGTTGTGATGTACATAAGACTGCCTATCATTGATCGATATGTCCTTTGATCAACATCGGGTGACATATCATCTTTACTAAGCTTGCAACCAACCACCATAGGTGTACTAACAGGAGAGGAATCCTCCATCTGAAATCTCTTCAACATCTCTTTCAAATATTTTTCTGGAGATATAAAAATTCCTACAGAACTTTGTTTTACTTGTAATCCAAGAAAATATGACAGTTCTCCTATCAAGGACATCTCAAACTCTATTTGCATAGAGTTAGCAAACCACTGGACAGATGATTCATTAGTACAACCAAAAATAATATCATCTACATAAACCAAAACAACTAGTAAATTATCACCTTTAGACTTAATGTAGAGATTGATGTCAACAATACCTTTCTTGAACCCTTTGTCTTGTAAAAATTTGTCCAATCTATAATACCAAGCTCGTGGTGCTTGTTTCAGTCCATATAAGGCCTTCTTTAGCTTGCAAACATAATTAGGATTATCTGTCAATGAGAATCCTTCAGGTTGCTCCATATATACTTCTTCCTCTAGATCTCCATTAAGAAAAGCTGACTTAACATCCATTTGATACACTTTAAAGTTCTTATGGCATGAATATGCAAGAAACATTCTGATGGCCTCCAATCTTGCCACTGGTGCAAAAGTTTCATCAAAGTCCTGACCTTCAACTTGTGCATACCCTTTGCAAACCAATCTGGCTTTATTTCTAACAACTTGTCCTTTTTCATTCATTTTATTCTTGAACACCCATTTGGAACCTATTACATTCTTATCTTCAAGTCTAGGGACAAGCTCCCAAGTATTGTTCTTCTCAATCTGATCAAGTTGTTCAATCATAGCTCTAATCCAATCATCATGTTGGCTGGCTTCATAAATTTTTTTAGGTTCATTCATAGATAAAAAAGCAACATGAGATTGTTTTGAGTCTTTAATCAATTTCCTTCTTGTCTGGACTCCTTTATTTATATCTCCAATTATCTGATTTTTAGGATGATTCTTTCTAACAATTCTGAGAGGTGAGTTTGTTTCTTTCTGCTGATTTATGTCAGCCCGAGTATTTGTATCTTCATCTGATTTAGATTCTTCTCTTTCTGATCCTTGGACCTGTTCATCTTCATCTTCAACTATATCTTTTGTTCTTGGTTCAACACTGCTTACATTTCTGACCGGGATTTCTTCATCAACTTTTATGTCTATACAATCAACTAGTTTATGCAGCCTTTTATTGTAACATATGTACCCTTTACTATTTGTATCATAACCCAAGAAGATACCTTCATCAACCCTGTCATCATATTTTCCAATATTTTCATCATTTTTCTTGATATAACATTTACTCCCAAAGACTTTAAAATGTTTGATTGAAGCAGGTCTTCCAAACCATAGTTCATAAGGAGTCTTGTCACTGTGTGGCCTGAGATGAGATTTGTTAAGGATATGAACAACTTTATGGATTGGTTCCACCCAATATGTCTGAGGCATATTTCTTTCATTCATCATTGATCTTGCCATTTGTTGTACTGATCTATTCTGCCTCTCAACAACTCCATTTTGTTGTGGAGTCCTTGGAATTGTGTACTCTCTTTTGATTCCATGTTTATCACATAACTCTTTGAAGTTCCATGAGCTAAACTCTCCTCCTCTATCAGACCTTACTGCCTTTAATCTTTTTCTTGTTTGATTCTCAGTCAGAGCCTTAAACACTTTGAATTTTTCAAATGTTTCAGATTTTTCCTTCAAAAAGGAAACCCATGTTAGTCTAGAATAATCATCAATAATCAACATAAAATAATTTTCTTTTCCTGTACCTTCTTTCCTTGATGGTCCACATAAATCCATATGTACTAACTGGAGAGGTTTTTCTGTTGAAGGAAGGTTTTTAGATTTGAACTGAGTGTGAGTAAGTTTTCCTATCTGGAAAGGTTTACAAACAGAGTCGTATGGCTTTGATATCTTCGAAAGATCTTTTACTGCCCCATTTTTTCTGAGCTTGATTATATGATCAAAATTTAGGTGTCCAAGTCTCCTATGCCATAGCCAACTTTCATCATATTTGCTTAAGTGGAATTCTTCTTTTTCTTCTTTTAACACATAGACATTGTTTTCTGTTCTTATCCCTTTTGCAACTATTTGTCTTGAACTCAAAGACTTTATTTTACAGTCTTTAGAAGTAAAAACAACTTCACATCCTTTGTCACAAACTTGACTAACACTTAGTAGATTATGTTTCAGACCATCTACAAACAACACATCTTGAGATTTTCCTTTGCCATTACTCAAACTTACCATTCCTTTACCTTTTATTTTTCCTGGTGCATCATTTCCAAAAGTTACATTCCCTAATTTGATTTCACTTAGAGTTAGAAACTTACTTTCATCTCCAGTCATATGTTTGGAACATCCACTGTCAATATACCAGGGATTCTTTTGTCTTTGGGATGATAACACTAATCCGCACTGGTCATCTTCTTTCTTCTTCCAAACCTTGAAATTTTTAGCAGCAAGATTCAGATCTGGCTTATAGTTTCTGAAGCGACAGTCTGTAGCTTTATGTCCATAATTATGGCAGTTGTAACATTTTGGTTCACTGAATAAAAGATCATAACGATTATTATGCTCATAACTATTGTTGTGTTTCATCTGTGTCCTTCTCCCAGTCATCACATGATTTATAGTCTGTGATTGTTTGTTGCTTGGCTGTCTCAAGCTTCTTGAAAAACTTGATTGCTCATATCTAAATCTTAAAGAACAATTTATAGATTTGTGACCAAAGTTAGAACAGAAAAAACAATATCCATAGAAAGATCCTTTGTACCTGGAAGAAGATTGTCTTCTTTGAGTGAGTCGATTTCTTCCATGCTGATAGTTTCTCTGATCTACAAGTTTGGTTCTGATACTTTTTCTTTCATTCCTTCTCGGTGGCTGATTCTCTTTCTTTGTTTCTGCAAAGTGACTGTTGTCAATGTTTGAGGATTTGACAAACTTGATAGTTTCTGTATTACTTGGATGATCACTACTTGATCCTTCTTCATACCCCAAGCTAGCTTTCAACTTTGGGTTTCTTTGCTGATTTAGAATGGAGGTTAATCCTTTTGAAGCTTTAATACTTGACAGAGCTTGGTGATACAATGCCTTAAACTTCTCCATCTCTTTTCTGGTTTTCACTACTTCTTCTTCTAAGGCTTCACACCTTGCTTTCTTCTCTGATAATTGTTGTTTTAGAATGTCCTCGATTTTCTTTGCCTCTTCTAATTCTACTTTTAGTAGGGCAAATTCTTCATCAGGTTTTTTAGTGCCTTTCTTGAACTGTATCAACAATTGTTTTTTCTTTCTCTTCTTAAGTTTGAGTCTGTCAATCTCTTCCAAAGCACTGATCAACTCTCTTTCCAAGTCAACCACAACTTCTTCATCTTTATCATCACTTCCTGTGATTTTATTATCATAATCCTCTTTGGCCATAAGCATGAAGTCATTTACCTTATGCTTCATAGGAAGAGTCACTATCGGTGTCTTCTGAGGAGTCATCATTGTTTACACATAAACTTTTCTTTTTATCAAATCTTTTGGATTTGTGCTTCTCTTCACCTTCAGAGTTCTGGTCCTTCTTCTTGTGTGGACACCTATTTGAGAAATGACCTATCTTACCACAATTGAAACATTTGAAGGGCATATTACCTTTGTATTTGCCTGATCCTTTCTTTAACCTTCTCACAAATTTTGCCTCAATATCATCTAAATCTGAATCAATATTCTGGTCTACTTTAAAAGATGCTTCTCTAGTAATGGATTTATCTTTGTTGATTCTCATTTCATATGTAGTTAAAGTTCCTAGGAGTTTATCAATGGACATAGTTTTAAGATCATTTAGTTCTTCTATTGCAGAGAGTTTTGGATTAAATTTATCAAGCAAAGATCTTAAAATCTTCTGAACTAAAATTGATTCTTCAATCTTCTCACCAAGACCCTTCATGGCATTCACAAGTTCTTCAACTCTTAAAAAATACTTGCTAACTGTTTCATCTTCATTCATCTTTAGTTGTTCAAACTTAAACCTAAATGTTTGAAGTTTGACATCTTTTACTTTCTCATTTCCTTCATAGATGCTAATAAGTTTATCCCACATTTCTTTGGCAGTTTGAAGATGCATCACCTTTACAAACTTGGCTTATGCAAGTCCATTCAAGATAGCATCCATTCCCTTAGCATTAAAGATAAATTCTAACTTATCATCCTTGGAAGATAGCACAACAGGCTTTATCACTAGTACATATTGTAAAAATTCCAACGTTCTATTTGTGGCGTTATGGACAAAATTGTCCATATTGTTGCAAAATAGAGGAAATTAAAAAAAAAAAAAATCATCTTGCCCGATAATGTCAGTCTTGCCACGTTGACGTCTCTCTTACCACGTTGACATCTCTCTTTCCACGTTGTCGTCACTCTTGCCACGTTTTCCACCTAGTTGTCTCTATTGCCACGTTTATGACATAAACGTCTCTCTTGCCACGCTTGTGAAGATTGTTTTCGCAATTGCGATGTTGTGGAAACTAGGTTTTCCCCCTCCAACGACCACCTTAGTATGTCGACCAAGTCAAAATACTAACAGTCACTTAGGTTTATATAACGTCAGAATTGTGACGTGATAAAATCTATAAATATGTTGCATTTGACGGATGTTGTGACAAGTTTGCTATAATAACGACCCTTCCAAAAGGGTTTGTAGGTCTTCTTGGTGAACAAAAAATAGGTATTTGTTTCATTATAAGTCTTTGGGGAAGAATGTCAGAAAACATTAGAGATGGGAAAATAATTAAATAGGGTCAAAAGGGTGACGGTAAATGTTATTGAGTGAGTCTGTCCACCTCCAATTCTTTCTCCCTCAGAGCTCCGTAATACATCTCGCCAATCCCCAACAGGTAGTCCCTATCCGTCAACAATTGTTGGTAGTCGGCCCCCATCATAGACACACTCTCTCTAAGAGTATGAAAGTCATCTATGGAAAATCCCCCATTTGAACTACCATGTGCCAATGATGCCCTCCATTAGTAATCTGCCACCAATGCATGTATCATCAATCATAAATATAGAAATGGACATACCTCCACTAGATGCATGATGAATAACACAAGTGATGTAGGCACTTGTCCTGACTATCACCCACATACTAGATGTTGACCACCCTACAAATGACCCAAGGCCAATCTTCAGGAAGACCCAACAACCAGCTCGTTTCCGCACCACCTTTCGCACGAATGGAAAACCTCCACTGTCAACAAATAAAACAGAATACATCACATTATCTTCATGGAGCCAACAACACAATGGGACTTGAAAAACAAAAACCACAAGAAATCGCATCATCCACAAAGGATCTCAATGACTCAAAGCCAACCTATATATACTAGATCCCACAACCATCTTAAGAGCCCACAACACAACTCATGTGTTACCAAGAATTTTCCCAAGGAATACAAATGCAAAGCCCTGCAAGGGAGCCACAACGATCGCCTAAACTCCACGACAAGTGGAGAAGAGTACTCTTTCAAAGTTCCTCCCAAGATGAGTTTTCACTACACTTACCACCCATGTGCTACTGAGTGACATGATAACAAGCCAAGAACCGACCAACCCTGCAAATGGCCTCGGGCCAATCTTCGAGTGGACCCGGTAGGCAACTCCTTTTTATCACCACATCACCCATGGTCCTCATTTCCTCCTCCATGTTTCCTTTGTCCTCCTAGGGATAAACCCTAAGAAACTTGGATTGTGAGAAAAAATACTAGGAAACATGTGGAAACACATGGATTATGATTCAATTAAAAAAATGAATATATACAGGAAATTATATATAAAGTTATTATAGTTTCATAGGGAAAACATGGAATGATATATTAATGAGGGAAGAGAGTAGCATACATCCATGCTATAATGGTAAGTGAACTATGAATACATGAATTAGATGGGAATTATGGTAGAGTGTTAAAGTTTTCATGTATTAGGAGGTAGTGTGATATATCTAAGGAGGTTACAAGCAATCCCCATTTTTCCTCAACCAATACATTTGACCAAAAATTGATGTCCAAGCACGAATCTACCTCAAAATCACTATAATTGACTAATTTACACCATATTACATCATTACCACATAAAAAAGTAACATTTTACTTCATAGATGTAGAATTTGGCAAAAAAATGCTGAAAAAACCAATTCCAGGACAAAGCGTAGCGAAACTAATAGAAAACATAGCGTGCTAGGAAAAATGGAGTTTTGGAGGCCTTCCCAACGTCAAACTATAGATATAAAAAGTGTTCTAGAAATCTGGGGATGTCTACTAATTGATGAAATGCTTAAGAAACAAAATTGACATGATCCGGTCCTTCAAACTTCTTCTCCCAAAAGTACTCAGAAAGCGTAGCATGCTGCTCCAAAATGTGGCAGAAAGGTCAATTTCAAGTGGTGTTTTGCTCTTCATGCATGCTAGATTTGACCAAAATTTTCCTCCGTATAGTCCAAAGTGATGTACAAGTCACGAGGAGTCTGAAAATACAAACCATTTGTCATTTTGAATCCTCCATCAAAGATCTACTACTTGTAATGACAACATTGTGCCTTACCGGATTCATAATGGCTTTGTAACAGTTGGTGCTGAGAATATGTCTGAATCTTTAGGAAACTATGTAACACTTCACTTTGAAGGACTATGAAGAATGTCTTTAGTTTTCAAAAGCAAGTTGAGGAATTCCTATAAGACCCAGAGACACTAGAAAATGTTGTAAATCTTGCAGAAAGGTCTCTGTAATGAGTTTCCATCTGATTTAAATGCAAAGGATTATGTAATGGAAATGAAAACAATGATTTGCAGTATAAGCTAGGTATAGGCATAAATACCCCTCAGTTGATGTAGGTAGATTAAGCTTCAGAAGATGTTGAGCATGCATTAGTAAACATTGTGGAATGATACTTTTATTTTGAAGCAAGTTGCAATGAAGAGGGCTATTTAAGAAAGTCCTATTTTGAAGCAAGTTGCAATGAAGAGGGATATTTAACAGCGGCCAAACTAGGATCCATCCATTTTCTTTTCATTTTACAAGGAGTTTCAGGGCATCCCTGACATGCCAGTTTTGGGCTTAACTAACAATGGTTGCCTTTCACAACACTATGCTTACATAATAAATACTACCCAACTTAACCTGCAAAAACGTTTTTTCCCACTTGTTCTTTAGCTAAAGTTGAGGGTCCATTTGAAATGGTCAAAGCTATCCAAATATCGCAATTCCCATCATTCTTATTTCTTGCACAAAAATCCCAAAGCAAGTGAAGGCCAACAAGCCTCTACCACACCCATTGAATCACCCTTGAGTCAATTCTATTGCTTCGATGTTAACTGATATTCTAATTCCCCTTTAAATGAAGAGGCCAATTCTTGAATAAAGGTGAGAGCATGAGCCAAAAATTTCTTGAATACATCTAACTACTTGGTCCACTTAACACAATTGAAACACCAACAATGAAATATTGATCTTTCTCATAATCTAGTTCTACTAGTTGAATCTACATTATTTCTTCCCATTCCGTATCTACAAATTCTTCCAACTACTACAAATCTAAGTGCCTTGGGTAGCCTGGTCTAAACTCTTAGAGAGAATTTCTATCTACTAAGGTTGCATCATGTAGCTCGATGATTTTATCATCCACAACCTAAATCTCCTAAAACTTATCTCTTTTCTCCAAAGGATTACTGAGTGCTCAAGCCTCATTGTTTGACATTGCTTTGAAAATGCCAATATTTAAATTGTTATGTTTTRTTGCATGTGATCTTGAGGCTTAGATATGTTTTGAGTAGATTTTAGAAGGAAATTGTGGCACCTATAGAGTGTTACTTGTGTTTATTGTGGAATGTTGGTTAAGATTGGATTTTTGGTGTATTCCTTGATAATATTTGAATTTGTTCATGAGTTGACTTTAGCACTTATGTCTTTCCTAATATGATTTTAGGTACAAAGAGTGATACATATTTGTACATCTTGAGTATTGAATCAAAAGGATATATTGAATCGAATGTGTTGGATGGTTGTGGAAACCATATAAATGAATGTATGGAGGATGTAGTTGTCTTATGGATGAGATTTCCATATTTTCATGTGAGTTATGGAAGTAACTCTTTAGATATGTATATGTTGAAGAATTGGTGTTGATGAATATCACATACATAGTTATATTTTGTAATACGGTTTGGTTTTGTAATTGAAATTTAATGTGGACATACCTAGGGAATTCTAAGAGAACATGTTATTTTATCATCAACCTTCTTAGTATCACAAAGATGATAAATTATCTTATCCCACGACATTTTAGAAATTGTCCAATGCCCTATTTCACTATGGAACTCATGAAAGTTTGTCCTTATTAAACAAAATTTTAGGAAGTAATTTTTAAATGTATAATATATTCGTTTAAGTGGTATATAACACTGACTTAAAAGCCTTGGGGTTTTTGTTTCAATAGTTTGATGAGGACATCAAGATAGGATTATGATTTTAAATATTAGCAATTTGATCTTAAAATTTTATTATGAGTATCCATTGGTTGAGTGATGATGAACCTTTTGTGCTAGTTGAATGATTTTTTCTGGTTGAAGCTTTGATTTCATGTTTCCTAGGATTGATGTGAGATATAAAGGGTGTTAAAAATTGGTATACCTTATGTATTTTTTATTTTAAATCAAATCTTGAAAATGACTTGTTCATTAATGGTCGACAATGTTTGACAATGAGATGCGACAGGTAATACCACAGAGGGTTAGGGAACACTTCAAACAATACCTCTGTGGCATATGCTTTGTGGCAAGGTAATACCACAGAGAGAGTAATACCACAAAACTGGATCAGATTAAACTGTAAACCATGATCAGATTAAACCGTAAACCATAAGCCATGATCAGATTAAACCGTAAACAATGATCAGATTAAACGGTAATCCATATCTTGTTCATAAAACAAAGATTCTTTATATGTTTCCTATGTGGTGTCTCAAGCCCTCACACATGATGAATTAGCACCAAAGATAAATGTTATAACCTAAGGTCACCCTCCATTAATTTTATCCCTTGATTATGGCTTAGGCCACAAGAATCATCCCTAGAGAACCAAACAATCTATAAGATCCATGGTCCATGACATTAGGGTTCATGAGCCATGCATTGGACCATAAGCCAACATGCAAGCCCTATATGCGAAAGTTTTGTCTTGTAAGTGGGATATGGTGGCCATTTTTAGATTTATAACATCAAGGATGTTTCTTTGGGCCTAGTCCTTGGCCTACATAGGGGATATTTAGCTTATAAGTGAGATATGGTCACCATATTGAGGATTGGTGCATTGGAGATGGCTCTTAGTGCCCATGCAATAGTTGAAAGCCAAAAGATAGGGTCTAAGGTCATAAATTTTGTCTCTAAAATCCCATGGATATGTGTGGTCCCTTAGTTTTCCATCACACATGCCCTAAATAGGGAATATATGATTCATGATTTCAATATGGTTCATGATTTCAATATGGGATGCATTGGATTGCAGGGAGGAGACATACGTAGTGGAACATGGAGATTCCTCTCCCTTGCAACACCACATCATTTTGGGAGATCACCCTCACACTAACAAGAACTATATGAGTGATGATGGAGGGAGATTGATTGAACCGCAGGTTGTGGAGATACCTACTTTTGTACCCGATGGTTGGTGTTCAGTGATGAGTGCAAATGATTATTTACCATGGGTGCCAGTGGACGAGATTTTGGTCAAGTTCTTTGGATTGACCAAAGCATATGAGAATTTCTAGTTATATAGTTGGTTGAAGATATTTATGATAGCCTTTCCTGATGCCTTCATGATTGACAACAGCACATAGATAGATAGACAGTGGCAAGGGACATGGAGGGTTGGTAGGTTGAGACCACCTGACAAGAGTGTCTTTATTGCATACAACAGGATAGGGGTGGATCATCAGAGACCAACAGTTGAGGCCTTGGGCATGATAGAGAGTATCTTAGGCCATGGGATAGAGGATATCTCAGAGGTTAATACATATTCAGACTCTCACTGGGATGAGGATGGAGGGCTTTCGACAGTTACCAGTAGGGAACATCAATAGTTAGTGGGGATTGGAAGTGATTGTTAGACAACTGAGAGGGGG
>JASDQU010101896.1:66699-85780 GCA_032191745.1 Picea mariana
GACTCTGCATTGACTATCGGGCACTGAACAAGATCACTGTTCGGAATAGGTACCCGATCCCACAGATTGATGACCTTCTGGACCAACTCAAGGGGGAAAAATATTTCAGCAAGATCGACTTGAAGTCTGGGTATCACCAGGTACCAATCGAACCCTCTGATGTGTGGAAGACTACATTCAAATCCAAGGAGGGCCTTTTCAAATGGTTGGTCATGCCTTTCAGGTTGACGAATGCCCCTGCAACCTTCATGAGGCTAATGGACAACATCTTATGACCATTCACCAACTCATTTGTAGTGGTGTACTTGGATGACATTCTGATCTTCAGCCAGACTTGGGAAGAGAACCTCCACCATATTTGACAGGTCCTCCAAACACTACGGCAACACAAGTTGTTTGCCAATTTGGAGAAATGCACTTTTGGCATAACCCAGGTTCAGTATCTGGGATACATAATTGATGAGTGGGGGGTGCATGTGGATCCAGCAAAGATCCAAGTCATTCAGGATTGGCCAGCCCCAGCCACCCTAACAGAGCTCCACAACTTTTTAGGTCTTGCCAATTTCTACCGTAGGTTTGTGTTGGGATTCTCTCATATCACTTGGCCCTTGAGTCAAGTCACCAAGGGAGGAGCTAAAGAAAAATTCTTTTGGTCTGAATCTCAAGAGAAGGCGTTCGGGGAGTTGAAACATCGCCTCTTCTCTGCACCAGTGCTCACATTAGCAGACTTGCAAAAACCATTTACCAGACTTCTTTGTTCCCAGATTTACTAGTTTACCACCTCCTTGGGTGTTCTGATTATTGGAGTGAAAATATTTTCTAGGAAAACTCTTTGTTGTGTTCTGAAAAGGAGTTGGTTGATATCCCTTCTTCCATTGGTTCATTCGGTCTTGTTTCTTGTCTTTCCAAGCCTTGGGAAATTCTGACCATTGTTTGTATTGGTCGTAACACATTCGGTATTTCTTGAAAACTTTGCTCAAGCACTTGGGATTATCAAATTCGATTTTGTCCTTATAAGATTGTGGTAAACATATTAGGAACCATTGGATTTTCACTTTGCCCTCTCAGATACAAGGCATGAACCTTAGTAGTTCTAGGAATTTGTTTATCAAGTCTTCCATAGCATTGACCGAGTGGTAGCTCATAAAATTCTTTGGTTTTTCTTTCATAGTAACTTTCAGATAGGTATTGTTTCTTAAAGTATTTCTTAAAGTTCGACCATTCCATATGTTTTTCCTTTAGACCCTTGGCCAACCTCAGGTCTTGCCACCATATGTTGGCCTTCCCTTTCATATTATAGATGGCCATTCTGACCATCATATTACTGGAATAGTTGTATATCTAGAAATACTTCTTGATGTCTAATAACCATGCTTCAACTTCCTCCCCTGTTCTAGATTCCCCTTCAAAGGTAGATGGCTTGATTTTTCTTAAACTCTCCCTCAAGGTGATCTACCTGTTTCCTTTTTCTTCCTGTTTTTGTTTTATCTTCAGTTGAAGGTGTACCTTCAGACGAGCTGCCCCCTTTTTCTTCTTCAACACCATAATTCTTGGAGGCCCTTTTACTGACCCCTTCTTCCTGGTTATTGTCCTTTGGGATTTTCTTTGTCACTATACTTCGTAGTAGGACTTTGTTTATTTCCTACTTTTCCTTTTTCAGTTTCTCATTGTCTGCTTTGAAAACTTGCAGCTCAACAATGAGATTTCTCATAGTTTCCAGAACTTTGGTAGGTGAACTTCAGTCACTGTTCTGCCTCTGATCTTTAGGAAGCCTTTGTTTAGGATTCTTGTCAAGTCTGATTTCTGCTTCATCATGGGCTACCATGATTACAACAGAATAAAGTGTTTTCTATTTGTAACAGTAATTGTTTTGTTAGTTTTACATAAACAGGAAAACATATGCTAAGTAAATAATGTGTCTCTGCTTAAGGTCCAAGTGTTGTAACCTTTTCTCTGATACCATATGTAATGTTTTCCAAAATTTCCAAAATAAAATAAAAAAAAATATTAGGCTATTGGAGTTGATCATTCGTCATTCCCAACCCTATAGTTGTTCATCACGGTACTTATAAACATACACATACTAATACATTGTTACGGTTGCAAGTGTATTCATATGCAATTAGCTATGACTATCTCATCCCTATTCATAACACAGGTAAAAATTGTGGTCCTACTAACTAACCATTAGTTTGTTTAAAGATTAAGACTAATAGAACTACTTCACACACACACACACACACACACACACACACACACACATATATATTATGCTTGATTCATATATATATATATATATATATATATATAATATGTTTTCACCTTGATAGATCTCTTTTTATTTACATAGCACAACTAAAATTGTATATGCATGGTAGACTATCTATAACCTATGTATAGAATACTCATCAAGGAAAAGGTAGGGTGTTCCTTACTTTTTACATTCCAATTCGAATGGGATGTCGTAACATAACATAAGTTATTCATTAGAGTGAAAATCATACACGATTAAAGTTGAGGCAGAGCCATCCCAGTTTTTGTTTGCGGGAGATGACCTTGTTCACATGTAGTTGTTACTACCCCATCAATGGTGTGCATGGTGTTTGGAAAATAGGTGGTTATGGTTCACAGCTGGAATTCACTACTTGTCCCTAACTGAATAACAACTGCGAGGTAGCTAAGTTTGCATGAGAATTCACTTTCCGGTGTACCAGAGCCAGGCATGAAGACCAACATTTTGAAATTTAAACAATACCTTAGCTGGACTGCCATTCCCTCTCATACATGTTGACAAGGACTACAGGGATAAACTATCATGCCTTAAATTAGGTCTTTTCTACGACATTGAATTCTTCTTGTGGCACATTCCCTTGGACTCTTGTTTGACTTGTGTGCTCACTGGATCCCTACCACCTTTCCCTAGTCATATGGTTCTGATACTTTGCATCATTTCAACCATTAATCAGGAATAGGTCCTCATGAGGCTATTGTTCAAACTTTCTTGTGTTGTGTGGCTCATAGGAAAAGCACCTCTATAAGGAACCCTACATCTAAACAGTGGCATATGACTCTGGAAATGATGCGGTTCTTGTTCTGTATGGGAGAAAGGTTGTATGCATCTCTCCACCTCACCCTTATACCTGGTATGTTATCCGAACCCTATTATCAAAGTCTGTGAGGTATGGAAACATCAAAACATGTTGTAGTTGTTTCTGTGATTGATTGATAATTTAAATAATTGAGTTTTTCTTCTTCATTATTCTGTGATTTTCGAAGTACTACTATCTAGAATCCGGATAAGTATATCATGTTTTTGGTCTGTTTAACTTAGGGTTCGATTACTTGTGAGGATAACCCCTTACTGTTTTAGTATCCCTCTGACTCAACCGCCTCGGTCAACTGGGCTAGTTTACTATCTTGATTTAGGGTGAGCACTATGAAGTGAATAAGCCTTTTTGTTCTCGTTCGTGTTCCTTTTTATTAAGCCGAAATAACACAGTTTGGTAAGTTCTATGTTGGGGTTTGTCTTCATTCCTAGGAAAATCTTATAATGCTTATCGTTTTGCCTATACTGCATCACATCTATGAGTTCCTGTGACTGTATAATGTCCTCTCAATCTATACCTCAGAGTCTCATACTCTGTGTTGAATATCTCATTTACTACACTATGTCTTTTCTTGGAAACCATCGCTCCGTGGGTTCTTTCGCGACCCAATAGTTGATTCCTATGCCTGTACTTTTCTTTTAACTAAATACTATACTATTCTTTGGCACTTACATATATACATATATATAAGATGGATTCTGCACGTGGAGTGAACTTGATAAAAGTGTGGTCTCCTGTATGCAATGTGTTCAAGTCTATGATTAAACTCGGGACATACGTTTCTCTTTCCAAATGATATTGTTATCTCTAGGTGTGCCTTCCAAGACAAAATGTTTAACACTATGTTTAAGTTCGAATAATGAATTTCCTTCATCAAATAGTATTCGATCAATATTTAAATTTACTTATGATATTTGGTCTGCGTGTATTATGGGACCTTTCGGAAGTCGGTTATGTAGTTCTATGATTCAATTGTTGATTTAATTTCTTGAAAGTTAAATGAGGCAAATTCGGTTACCACAACTAATGATGGGGCCCTATTGTTTGCGAGGGTACCCATCATGAGTACTTTGATCCACTTCCCCCTTCAGGCTTAAGGACAGAACTCGACCGAACCACGAAAGGAAATATGACCTCAGTTTTGTAAGTTAATTAAAAGCTCGTGATTAGATTTGTGGTATAATTTTATTTTCTGAAGTTATTCTGACAATGATCCTCTTGATTAAAATAATATTGTTATTAATCATAGATTCATGTTTTCTTGCAGGGATTTTATTCCCTCAAAGTTTCCTGGGTTCAGGATGACACCGAACACCAGAAAAGGTATTCGGGTTCTAATACAATGCTTAAGAGTGCTCGCAGATGCAAGGAAGTAGAATGATTTTTATCCTAGGTTATTATTTTCATGGAAAAATGTATATTCCAGACTCTTATAGTCGACTGAACGTTTATCTCTGTAATCGTCTTTTAGAGGTTAATAGAAAAGGAAACTCCAGAGTCCCAAATAAGATTTTTAATATTTTAATATTTGCAAGTGATAGCATCTATAGAGCGTGAATGTATAATATTTACTACTGATCCGATTCTGGAATTTAGAACAGATTTCATGTGTCTTTATTTTTTTTAATGAATTTCTCCTCTATGTATCGTGCACAAAAACAAGCTCTTTGGTTTGTGAGGTACCTGGACTGTTATAATTCTTAGACTATTGTCACAGTTATAAAGACGGAAGATTCATTCAATTTTTCTCCTGATTCCCAATATGGATGGACTGGTGGTATGAGTCATTAGAATTTAAAGAAAACAATTATGAAAGACTGTGTACAGTCACTCTATATATAAATAGATCTTTATATATAAACATATATCTATATATATGTATGTCCCTGTCATATATATATATATATATATATATATATATATATATATATCTAAGGTCCAATTATACTTTTAGTGCCTTGATTAGAATTTGTACAGTCTACTCTATTTATGATTTAAATATGTTTTCAGTATGTTATTTAGCGTTTGTGCAGTCTATCCATTCTCTAAAATTAATTTGATATACGTTTATAAAACATATAATTTTGGACTGTCGAAATAGGACTGACTTTATTTATCCTAGATATATCCTCTGGTATTAATCCCATCATTTAGTTTCATTCATGATTTCGATACACAAAAAATTTACTCAACACATACGATTGGATATAAGGGTTTATACTACAGTTTGTGCGATTACAACAATAATCTAATCTACAGAACTAACTCTTCCATAATTAACCATATGTACTCTTTCAACTATTATATCAAATAAAAGCAACATTCACTCAACAATTTAATCAACAGAGATAATTCATTCAGAATTAGTTTTAGAGGTATTATGTCATCCCTTAAGTCAAACAACATTCGATCAGATTTTAGTCCATAGCAATACTTCTATCCATAATTAAACAGATGCATTCTCTCAGTTATTAAATCATATAACATTCAGTTAGAGAAAGAGTAGGTTGACATATATGAACAATTGTCGAACAAAAAATGGAACAACCATGTTCCTCCCAACCATAGAACGGAACAACCAATGCTACTTGTTCCGCTCACCCCATAGACTAACCATGAATCCATGAGGGAGAACTACATAACTCCTCCTCAAGAATTGTCTTCATTTTCAACAAATTCTCCTTGCCTCACACTCAGAAAACAGTGTTCATAACAACAAGAGATCATTCTTCTTTTTCCAGCATACTAGGCAGCGTCTTGCCTCCTCCCATATGCTATATATCAAAAAGCAATTGTGCATAGGCATTTTTCCCCTTGGGAATTTTCATAGCTTTCCAAATCCCTGATTTCCAGGGTCTACCAATGGCCAAATTCCTGATTTTCCACTTGTCACATTCAACCTTGAGGTAGTTCCAACATGTTCCCCTCTCATGGAGTCATGGTCAACTGATTTTAACCTGGTTGTTCCATTTGTCCATTAGCAATAAATATAAAATATTTTGTTTCATACAAGTGTCATAGTCAAATAGTTAGTTGGGTCAAATAAGATCTCTACCCAACAGTCATAATCATCAATTACAATTAACTAAATTCGAAATTTGGAATTTCCATAAATGGCAATAATTTTCCGATTTCGAATTTACTAAAAACGAAAATAATTTCCTAAGAAAATTTCAGATTTAAAAATAATTTATTTTTGGGGATGTTACAACTGTCTTTTATGTGTCTGGTACCCATTTAAAACTGCACTTGGTACCTGGACCCTTTTCCATATGATGTTAGTGAGAGCTGCGAGGCAACGGGTTGTCATAATACAATTTCAATCAGCTCTCGTTCACCAAACCTTCCTTCCATTCTCCATTCAAAGTCTTCAACTCTGCAACTCCTCCTTCTGTAACATAGGCAACCTCATATGGCCCAAGCCAATGCGTTCTGAACTTTCCTGGATGCTTCATGAACTTACTATCATATACCAGAACCAAATTGCCTTGCTTAAATGCCTTCTTCTTGATGTGTCTGTCATGGTAGGCCTTTTCTCTTTCCTTCTGTACCTGCTGATGGAATCCTGCAATAAATTTGTCCTCTTCTAGTTTGACCAACTGCACGAGCCTCTCTTGAACAATGCCAGTGTCATCCGTATCTGTAAAGGTTGTGATTCTTAATATTGGAACCAAATATTCCATCGAGACAACTGCTTCGAGACCATAAACCAACTTAAAGGGAGTCTGCATGGTCAACTTCTTGCAAGTGGTTATGTAGGCCCATAATACTGCTTGTACTCTTAAATCCCAGTCATCCTTATTCTTACTGCAAATCTTCATCAGCATTGTCTCCAAAATATTTTTGAATGCTTCAACTGTCCCGTTTTCTTGTAGATGGTAGCGTGTGCTCTTCTGATGATGGAATTCAAATTCCTCAGTCAAAGCTTCAACGGTCTTATTGATGAAATGTGTGCCTTGATCACTCATAAGGATCTTCAGGCATCCAAACCTAGTTATGATGTCATCAAATATGAAGTGCACAACTGTAGTTGCACTACAGTCCTTAACTGCTCTTGCTTCGACCCATTTGGTCAAGTACTCTGTCACAGTGATTATGTATCTACTCTTGTGTGCTTGCCTGGTGGGTTTATAGGTTCCACAAAGTCAATGGCCCATTTCTCAAATTCTTGTAGGGTCAGCTGCGGTGCTAAAGGCATTTCATCTCTTTTGGACAGTTTCCCAACTCTTTGACATACATCAGAGGCTTTGTAATAGTCCTTAGCATCTCTGTGTAAGGTAAGCCACCAGAGGCCATCTGTAAGAACCTTTTGTGTTGTTTCTTTCCTTTCATAGTGTCCTCTTGCGATTCCTTCATGAGCTTCTGCGAGGATCAATGGTCGCTCTGTCTCCATAACACACCTCCTCAATATCTCACCAGGACCCATCTTGTATAGTTGTCCAGCTATAAGTGAAAAGTCTGTAGCGTGCACTACCAGTTGCTTCTTCTAGGTGATTGTATATTCACTAGGTGCCATTCCTATTGATAGGAACTGGACTATCTCCGCGAAGTGATCATCAATATTTCTAATGGACAATAACTGTGCATCTGACAGTGTATCCTCCAAACTAGTAGGATCTTCTCTATGTTCTAACCTCGACAAGTGGTCAGGACCTTTTTTCATTCTTCCTGGCTTAACCAAAATCTCAAAATCATATTCCTGAAATAGCAGAAGCCATTTGCATATTCTCCCCCCCAAAACTAGCTTTTTGACTGGGTATTTTAGTGTGGAGTGATCAGTAAACATTTTAAAGTGTCCTCCCAAAAAGTAGTGGCAAAACTTCTGCAGCACATACACCATGGATAACCCTTCTCTCTCAGTGGTGGTGTAATTAATTTTAGTTTTTGATAGCTTCTTTCTATCAAAGGCTAATGGGTGGTCAATTTCTCTAGCTCCTGGTTGTGCTAACACATCTCCTAATGCAATAGAATATGCATCGACATGTATGTGAAATTCCTTGCTCCAATCTGGGAAAACTAGAATAGGCGCAATAACCATTATCTGTTTTAGTGTGTTGAAGCTCTACTGGCATTCTTCTATCTAATGAAACTCACAGTCATTTTTCAAAAGCTTCTCCATGGGTGCTGTGATCTATGCATAGCCTTTAATGAACTTCCTGTAATATCCAGTGTGTCCTAGCGCAGTGCACAACTGTTTGAATGAAGTAGGAGGGGGCAGGTCAACTATAATAGCAATCTTAGATGGGTCTACCAACATTCCCTGCTTACACACAATATGACCTAACAGTACTCCAAAGGGTGAAAAGAAGATGCACTTCTTCAGGTTCAAGGCAATTTGACACTGCCTGCACTTATCCAACATTAATATTAAACATTCAATATGATTTTGTAATAATCTAAAAACAGTCCAATCATCAAAATATGCTTCCAGGAATTTATGTAAAAACTCCTTGAATGCTTCGACCACCACCTTGGAAAAGATGGTTGGGGAATTATTCAATCCAAACGACATCACTATATACTGGTAGGATCCCCATTCTGTTGCAAATGTGGTCTTATGGCAATCTTCCTTGGCAATCCGGATCTGATGGTATCCTGAAAATCCATCTGTAAAAGAATATACCTCTTGTCCTCCTACATTATCTAACACTTCGTCAGTAAATGGTGTAGGGAATGGGTCATGCAAATAGGCATCATTCAGCTTCCTGAGATCTACATAGATCCTGATTTCTCCAGTATTTTTATCCTGCACCACCATAGGGATAATCCACTCTGACTCTTCAATAGGTTCTATGATTCTTGATTCCAACATTCTGTCAAGTTCAATCTTCACTTTCTCCTTATAATTGAGATTAAATCTGTAGGGTCTCTTATTGACTAGACTTGCATCTGGTTTCAAAGGGATCCTCATCTCTCCCATGGTCCCTTTAATTGCCTTCATATTAGTGAACTTGGTTGGAAACAAGTCCCGATATTCATGCAGTAACTCTGTGATCTTGTCAATAGTGGAAACACCCAATAATCTCCAACATTTGCAAGCTTCGGTGTTTTCTCTGTTCCAATATTAACTTTATTGATCTTGATCGGCTGTCCAATGAGAGGTAGTTCGACTCTTGGTCCTTCTATGTCTCTCTGTCCTTCTATTTCGGTGATGTTCACCTTCCGAGGATCATCATGTTCGTCAGCATTGATATTGTAACAACCTTGCAGTTTCTGGAGAGGCACAGTCCATTTGTCCTCTTCTTGTTCCAAAGGGAGGCTAGGTGCCTCCTCAAATACTTTATGTCTTACAATCTGTAACGCTTGATATACTGTAGGATATTGGATTTCAAATAAAAAGGTATTTACAAAGTTCTGAGTCATACCTTCCCAATCTGCAGTGACAAGGCATAGTTATGCTTACAGGTACCAATTGATAGGGGTTGTGTCCAGTGTGTTGATGAATTTGTGCTCCCACTGCTCTTGAAGAATGTTTCTCCAGGCTTCCTCGCAACATCTCACATGGGCCTTCGAACAACTTAGACCTGTGTACCTAACTTCGCAGCCTTCTACTTTCTCTGAAAACCATGCCGTTATCAAAGTGCGACATTGTATCCAGTCTGTAACATTGTTTTTGTGTGTCCCCCACCATCTTGCTGAGGTTGCTTTCAGGGCCTCATCCATTGCCAAAAATCTTTGTTGTATTGGTACAATTTCTTCGAATTCCAACAAGAAAGCTTCTAAATGATTTAGACCATCAAAGATGGGCAAGTTACTTACTGTTGTGTCGATCCAACAAACTTCTTCGGTTATTCTAGCACATCTCCTTGTAGTTAATTTGTACATTTTGTTCTGCCAGTTCTCCCGTGATTCTTCTGAATCTGATGAACATGCGTTGTCACTTATCCAACTTAGGTTCCCATCCACTGTAGGATTAATGTAATCATGTTGTGTGGCTGTTAATTTGTATATGTTTTCTAGTTCATATGTGCGGTCTTCTTCCCTTATGGGTTCTGTGTATCTCTAACCTTCGTTGGGATCTAAAGGTGAAATGACCCTAAGGCCATCTCCTTCAAACGTCATTCTTATTTTATTTAAATCAACCACAGTGGACTTATTGAAAGCCCAATCAATTCCTAACAACACAGGGTAAGGACAACTATCATCAACTATCTCAATGACCTCGAAGTCTGCAAACATCCTTACTCCATCGATGTCCACTGGGACATGTTCCAATATTCCAAAGGGGATTTCATCTTGTTGATTAACCATCCTAAGCCTGATAGGGGAGTAGATAAACTTATGTTTTACCATCAGTGCCTAGGTCTGCTTCGTCATGACATTGACCTCCGACCCTAAGTTGAGGACTACATAGTCTATATCATACTCTCCAATTTGAGCATTCAGGTGTAGTTCCTTATTTGTCCTTCTCTTTTTAGAGACTTGGTGTACTACTCTATTTAACAAGGGATCTATCTTTTCTAATTCGTACTGTCTGATTAAGTTTTGCAGCTCTTGTACAACGATTTCATCCTGAATCAACTTAATACAAGTATATAAGAATTCCATGAGCTTTCTTACCTATTTTCCTTCTCTTGGAAGAGAAGATTGGTCGAATGCCAGAGGAATTCCACATTCTCTTACTTCTGGTCATGTCTTTGATGAAGAACCTTGGTCTCTCCCAAATTATTTTCTTGCCTCCTCAAATATTTGTTTTTCTTTCTTTGCATCAAAAACTTGTGTCTTCTCTGCAAATTTCCAGACCCCTGATTCTTCTATAGTATTTACTTGGGTCGCTCTATCTTCTCCTGTAACAGTGCCCCATATAGTGATAACAGTGACTCTAGGGTCCTCTCTACAAGGTTCAGCGTATATCAATTTCACTTGCGGGTTTTGCTGATGCCCTTGTCTCTCCTGAAGTTTGGCTACCAGCATAGGACAATCTTCGATGACATGTTCGAATGAGCTGCAGTAGCTGCAAGTGGTACAAGGGTTCTGACAGTCCCTTTCTAAGTGTCTTGGCTGCGCGCAGTTGTAACAGATGATCTTTCCTCGACCTCGATCCATACCTCCTCCTCTTCCTCTTTCTCTGAATCCACCGCGAGGGTTGAAGTTTCCTCTTCCCGGAGAATTATACTGCACAGTGGTTCCTTGTTTTTGTACTTCGCCTTGAATTTTGTATACATCCCTTGACCTTTAATGCATGAGTTCATAATCTATAAAATCCCTGTCATCGCGTCCTACCAACTTATAGAACGTGAAATATAGATTTTTGGGTGTATGGACATATTTTTGCATATAATAACATTCACCAAGGCGATGTCGATTTCTACATACCTCGCACCAGGGTAGGGTAACTTGCTTCAATGGGCTCGGAGCTCCATAGGCCAGGTATTCATGAAATAAGGGACAATGTTCCTTGTCATGGACTTTTGATTTGCATCTAATACACCATATGTCTTCTCTTTTATCTTTTCCCTTGTCTTTCTTCATATCTTCGACCTGTAGAGATAAACTAGTTAGATGACTCAAGATTTGACTCATACCCGAGCTGGATTCTCCCATAGGGGTTTATTCTAACTTCATGGTGATCTCCAACACCTCAGCCTGCGAAGCAATCTTCTATTGCATCAGAGGAAATCTGATGTGTGGTAAGAGGGCAGCAATGAACCATTCCTTGTTCTTCTCATCTGGGATCTGAAAACTCAAATGGCCTGTCAAGGTCTTAAATCTTTGATCAAAATCCCACACAGGTTCAACTATTCTTTGCTTGATTTATTTTATCGTTGTAATGCACTGCGACTCTGACTTAGGTTTCTTAAATTTGGAAATTAGCACAGTCTTAATGGCATTCAACGGTTTCAGTGTAGTTCCTTGGACAAATTTCATATAATACCTCAGTGCGCGATCTCTTAGGGTATTAATGAGTTGAGCTCATTTAACAACTTCATCGGTGATATTCTTAATACTCCATAAAACTTCACATAATAACCAGTGCTGATTAAGATCTTCAGATCCATCTCTTCTAAAGGTGGGTAACCTCATCTCATCTGCCATAGATCTTCCTAGGTTTCCTAACTGAATATGTGGTGGACTACTAGCGACATTGATCAAAGCGCTTCAGTGACTTTGATTACTCTTATTTCTTAATGTTGATGAAAAAATAGGAGGAATAATAGTACTTACTTCAATAGTCGACGCGGTTCCTGAAGTTTCTGGCTCTTCCCAGAAAGGTTCTTCAACTTTCCCTTCCTCTACCCTAGAAGATTCTGAATGATCTTCGTCTGTCAGATCTGCCTCTTCTCTACTGTAGAAATCCTCCTCCCATAGGTCTTCTTAAACAGGTTCACAAGAGGGACTTCTCTGAACACTCTCCCACTACGCGTATGTCCAGCCTCTCTGTCATTGTCGCTGTCCGAGTTCTTGAACATTATCCTTTTCCAATCCAACCAACTACTATATCTTCAAGATGTTCTTCTCATGAAATAACATCTTGATCTTCAACTTCAAAAAGTGTAGAAATTTTCCTTTGGGTCCCTTAAAGAAATACCTCTCAGCTTGGCTATATGACTCTACTATGTCAACAACAAACTCGGTGATATACCCTCCAATGGTACTATCGAACCAGTGATCTACTGCTCTTGACATGACATTATCAAATCTCTTGACCTTCTTGATTAGTGCTGACGTCCAAATCACAGGTGGTCTAGATCTGATCTCAAATTGGGTGTCTGCTAACCTAGCTAGCCACTCGTATAACTCCTGATGAATTCCTCCAAAGAAAATCTCATGTATATTGGTAAAGACACATCTTCCCAACCAATCCTTTGTACTAATATTAGGGTTCTTGTTCTGGGCTTTAGTGAAGTCCTTTTCTTGATCCTCTATCCACTTCTGAATCTCTATCTTCGATGGAAACCACCTTGACATTCCCTTAGGAATATTCTTGTCCCGGCAATGAAGCCATTTGTTGGCATAGGGGCAGACCCAGGGTTCATCTCCAAGAGTGCACCAAAAATCCCTAACTACTGGCCCTTTCGGAAACACCTACGAGGTAGATGCAGTCTCACCCGAAGTAGCAATAGGGGGTTGCAGGACACAGGTGTCTACAACCAAAGGAAATGCAAAATGGATTCAAAGAAACTACACACAGTAACCTGGTATTCTTTATCTTCCTTAGGTTTACTACACAAGTTGTATCTTAGATCTAACACAATAACAACATATCAAATGATAAAGAACCCAGCATCAATCACACATAACAAAAGATATACGTGGTTCACCCTCTCTCTAGGGCTATGCCCACAGAACTATGCTTTATAATATGTTAAGATGAAAGCATACAGTTCTTCTCTACGCTCTTAGCTTGCAGATCTCTCTCTCTTTCCCTCTCCTTCCTCCTTGCGCACCCAACCGCAGGGTTTATCTTCGCACCCAGCTGAAGATCTTACAATACAAAAGGCCCTCACACCAACACTTCTCTCTCACACAGTAGTACTCACTCAATCCTAAAATAATAATGAACTCTCAACCAAATTAACACCAACCCATCCCAGGTCCTTTAGACCTTTATTTATACATTACAATAGCTCTCGGACATCCTTAGGATGAAACCTAAGTGTCAAAACCCTAGATACCAAAACCCTAGGTCAACTTGACCCGCGTTTTTAGAGCTTCGCCAGCCTGTCTTTCCTTCCTTCTCGTGCGGTGCTCCAAAGCATCCAATAATGGATTTTTTCTCTTGCCGAGTTGTCCACGATCTATCTTCCTTACTGATTTTTCCATCCTCGATCTCCTCGTCCAATGACTTGCTTTCTCTTGCTTTGCACTGTCTTTTCTGATCTTCTGCTCACTTTGACCCAGTATCAGTCACTGTGTCTTCCACACAGTTCACATTCCGTCTTTTCTGCCTTAATCTTCGCTTACTTCCATACCCAAGGGCCAACAATATCCTTTCTATCACTAGGGTCCTAGTCCAAGTATGCACCAATAGTGTCAAATCTTCGAACCAAGGCTTGCTAGAAGTGGGATCCAAATGTTTTATTTTATGGATGAAATGAAATCCACTCCATTAATTAATTTGTTTCAATGTATTTTTTGCATAGGATCTTCTACTAAAAAACATTTTGTGTGATTAAACCCCATAATCCCTTTGTTTCCAGTGATTTTGACAAATTTGTAAGGTTTTTGAAAACCCATCGTCCATCTTATTGTTTCCTATATTTTATTTCCAACCTGATCAATTCCATACTTGTGGTCTCCTTGTTAATAGACTAGAGGAACTTTAAGCTTAATTTCTAGATCTTTGTAATAATATCCTTGGGAAGAGTTGTTAGAGATAACCAATGTACTAGTATTTCCTCTGTTATACTCTTTATCAAGACCTACTTTCCAGTAAGTGATATCCACTTGTTGCACCACAAACTAATAGGCCTTTGGAGTTTGTCATAGAGTCATACGTTGTGCCTAAATCGGTAGTCATTTTATTTAAGATAGAAACAAATATATCTAATACAATATTAAAAGGGTTGTAGGGTGAAAGGTAGGAACAAAAGTATCATGTTATGAATATATTTAGAAAAATGTTGGAATTCGATCGCTGATTTCCACAAGTTTATTTCCATGTCGATGTTATTTTTATAATTTTTGATATTATTTTGTATATGCAATTTGAAAAATATATTAGATGGTAATGCTCAAAATAAGAAGGGTTAAGTCTCATCCTTCATAATATAAGTAATGCATGTAGTATTAATGGAGCATTTATTTGATAAATAAATTTGCGGAAGAACAGAGCACACCATGAAGCGATGTGGGAGCTCTGCAACTTTTAGGGTTTTTTCATGCTCCTGATTCCCTCCTGCCCATAACTTATCTGACTCCCTTGGTACACGATGATTTCCTTAGCCCTGCAGCTCTGACCGCCTCATCATAATGGGAACAAAAGGGGGGGCGAAATCCCCCTACTACCGAAACATCACCACCAACGATCCAGAGAACTCGTGAGTACGTCGACCATCCTTTGAGCATCCATTTCACTTACGAGACCAATATATGTAGGAAGAGATGGATATAAGTAAATAATCGAACACGTATGTGAGTCCTCACATCCAAAAGCAACTCAGGCCTGGATACCCAACAAATGTATCCCCCAAGCCCTAGTTGCACCTAGGTATGTCATCAAAACCATGAGGATAGGGGAGAATACATAGTTCATGAAAGACCATGCCCTCATAGGAAAATTTCTAGGTCTCTGGACCTTAGAAAAGGACCTAGCTCACTGGATCAATGCATGGTGGAACCCCAAGGGAGACTATGAGCTCCAGCTGAGCTCCAAAGGTTTCTTTATAGTAATATTCTACAACCTAGAGGACAAGGACATTATCTTTGAAGGGGGACCATATTTATACAACTCGGTCAACCTCTACCTATGCTTCTGGATGGACCGCTTCTACCCATAAGAGGAAAAGTTTGCATACACACCGGTATGGATTCGCCTCAATTCCCTACCCCAAGAGTTTTGGTTAGAGGAAATTTGACTGGGCATAGGCAATACCCTGGGTAAATATGTCAAATCTTCCAAAGCTACCAAACAGAGAAAATACACCTCTTATGCAAGGATATGTGTCTATACGAACATCTCCAAAGATATGCTAGGCACAGTTACATTAGAATACCAAGATGAGGAATGGGCCCAAACCATAGACTATGAACACATCCCTTTCAGATGTCGAAAATTCCATGAACATGGACACATTTTCAGAGATTTCCCTCTCAATGCCCCCCACAAGAGGGAAGTTGAAGAGAAACCAAAGGAAGGACTTACCCAGGTTCAAAATCGAAGGAGACACATGCAGAAGAAGACCACAACCAACAATGGAAAAAAGAACCCCAATAATAATTCATTTGAAGCCCTTAACCGCCTCCCAGAAGAAAAAGAGGTGGAAACCCCCACAAGACCGTGGGGAAATCTCCCAGCAAGCACAAGAAAGATCATCCATCACAAGAGTATCAAACCCTAGCAAACCAAGCAGATCCACAGACTCACCCAGTCTTAGGGAAAGAACCAAAAAGAGAGGAAGACACGGTCATGGAAATGGATGAGCAGGACCTAGCAAAAAATGACCTAGACAGGTTAGAGGAAGCACTCAACAAGAAGGATCTCCAAACCTTACCAGAGGACCAGCTCAGGAAAGTTCACAAAGTATTTCTGGACTCATCAGCAGGGGCTACATATAGGTTGTGGATCAGCACAGACCCAAACCAAGATCCAAGAAAACACCCAAAAGAAAATAAGTGAAGGGGAAAAAAATCCTCTCATCAGCGAATAAAGGAGGCGGGAAATTATATGATCAACTCGGGATAGATTCACAGGCTCTTAGAGAGCTCCTTTTCCCACCCACCAAATTATTAACTATGAAGATCCTCACCTGGAATATCAGAGGCATAAATGGAAGATCCAAACAAAGGATTCTTCAAAACTACATAAAAATGGAAGACCCTGATATATTCCTGATACAAGAGACAAAATGTGCAGGGAAAACTACAGAAGATATCATCAAAATATGTTGGCCCAACTATGAATCCTATCAAATGGACTCAAAAGGGGCTTTAGGAGGCCTAGCTGTCCTATGGAATCCTGCTACAATCATCCTCGATCAAGGCCTATCCACCCCATGCACCATCACAACGCACTATAGAGCCATCGGTTCGGATATGGAGTGAATGATCACAAATGCCTATGGACCACAAAACAACCAAGACAAAGACCTCTTTCTTCATAACCTGGCTTACCTAGTTTCTTTAGCAGAAGGAAAGCGATGGATAATAGGGGGAGAATTCAACATGATTCTCATGCTGGAGGATAAACGAGGGGGGAAAACACACCTGGAACAGGACAATGCAAAATTCCAGGAACTCATAGAAAACCTCAGATTGGCAGATATTGAGAATGGCAACGAAACCTACACCTGGACCAACAAAATATCAGGTCACCAACAAATAGCATGCAGGCTTGATCGCTTCCTCATCTTGAAAACTCTCCTTCTGGAAGGTCCCCTAGTATATTCCAACATCCTCCTCAAAGTAGGCTCGGACCACTGGCCGATTCAGCTCTGGGTTGACACTATTGCTACCCCGAAGCTTAAACGCTTCAGATTTGAGAAATTTTTGCTCTCCCATCCAGATTTCCAAGAGCTAGCCTGTCACTGGTGGAGCTCTGTGGAAACACAGAAAGGTACAAAAATGTATTGCTTCCAACAAAAACTCAAATATTTCAAACAACAGGTGCGCAAATGGAACAAAAAAGTCTTTGGGAACATTTTCCAGGAAAGGAAAATGTTGGAACAAAAAATAGAGAACCTTCAAGGACAAATCATTCATGAAAGATATAAAATCACTCAATAACATGAGGAGAATGAACTCAAACAGAAACTAGAAGAAAGACACAAACAAGAAGAAATCCCGTGGAGATAGAAATCATGGGTTCAATGGATCAATGAGGGAGAGAAAAACACCAAATTATTCCACCGTTCCATGATCCATAGATGCCTCATCAATCACATCACAAAGTTGGATGACTCGCAAGGCATCACCCTATTAACTCATTAGAAAATAATGCACGATTTGTCAGAATTCTACAAGGAACTCCTCTCAGAACCCAATGTGGACCGCACCTCAGCAATAGAGCGGGTGACCCAAAATATCCCAACTATAATCACCCAAGAATAGAATGAGGCTCTCATGACACCAATGAGGCAAGCAAAAGTGGATCAGGCTATTTAGGAGTTACCCATAGGAAAGGCTCTAGGTCCAGATGGTTTCACAACAGACTTCTTCCACTCCTATTTGCCTATGCTAAGGGAGTAAGTGTGGCAGCTGGTGGATGAATCTCACAGCTCAGGAAAGGTTCTTCCAACACTAAATGATACTTTTCTCACTCTAATTCCCAAATAAGAAAGGGTCACTAATCCAAATAACTTCAGGCCCATATCTCTTTTCAATGTGATATACAAAATCATTTCCAAGGTCATAACTCTAAGAATTAAACCAATTCTCCCCTTCATCATCTCCAAGGAGCAATCAGGTTATGTCGAAGGAAGGAAAACCATGGACATTGTCATACTTGTCCATGAAATCATTCACTCGCTCAAAAGCACCCGCACTCTAGGTATGCTTCTAAAACTTGACCTTTCAAAATATTTTGACAAATTAAGCTGGAAATACATGAAAGCTCTCCTATCGACTTTTGGTTTCAACAAGGATTGGATCTCTTGGATAATGAACCTCATTTCCTTAACATTTTTCTTGATCCTCATCAATGGTGTCCCCTCTCAACCCTTCTCCCCCTCAAGAGGAATAAGGCAAGGTGACCCTCTCTCCCCTTTCCTTTTTGTCATAATGGATGAAGGTCTAGGATGCTATTTCAAGGCCTCAATTAAAAATGGATCCCTCCAAGGCCTCCCTCTTCATGGGTTACAACCGAAAAACTCCCATAGCCAATTTGTCGATGACACACTAATAATGAACACCGCCACCGCGCAATAAATAATTAAATTAAGTTCCATCCTCTCCGACTTCAGTGAAGCCTCCGACACCACCCTCAATCTTGCCAAATCACAGCTTGTCTTTTTTAATACTCCTGTAGCAATACAACAACACCTTTCTCAACTTCTGAATACCCCTGTTTGCACACTGCCCTCTCACTACTTGAGAGTCCCTCTCTCCGATTCAACAACCAGAAACATCTCATGGGATTCCCTCCTACTCCCCATCACCAACCATCTTAGTAACTAGACCTTTTTCTCCCTCAACCTCCCAGCCAGATTGGTTCTCTTAAAGTCATTACTCCACGCCATCCCAACTTACCTCTTCTCAGCTGCCCCCCAATCTGTCAAAATAAAATAAGGAATATGCAAAGAAACTTTCTATGGCATGGACACAACCCGAACAAAAAATGGGCCCTTGTCAGCTGGGACAAGGTCTGCATGTTGGAA
>JASDQU010101896.1:98522-121990 GCA_032191745.1 Picea mariana
GCAGGGTAAAAACCTCTTTTTCTTTATATGATAAGTAATGGTTACATTCTTTACAGTATCATACATATGAGCACCAACTCGTAATGAGGCTACAACCTCATTTTTTCAAGCTGCAACTTGCTGAGAGCACCAACTCTCTGTTTTCTCTAGCACCCACTAGAGGGAAGCACCAACTCGCTGGTTTCTCTAGCACCAACTAGAAGGAAGCACCAACTCCCTGGTTTTTCTAGTACCAACTAGAAGGAAGCACCAACTCCATGTGTTCAAGCACCCACTTGAACCTTTGAGGACACAAGTCCTCCATAGCTGCTCCCAACCACCCTGAAATATAAATATTTTCTACTGAAACTTATTACAGTGATTTGATGTTCAACAATGGCTTACCAGACTCATCATTGTTCTGCTGTATTTCGTTGCTCTGTCTGCCTCATTGCCTTTCTGAAAAAATCACTTGCGCTGTCTATTCTTCTGCTTTTTATGCTCTGTGTGCCATGTCCATTCACTGTAAAGTTCCTCTTCTGTGCTCTTCAACTGCTGCACTCTCCTCCTTCTTCACACATGAATCATCTTCACCAACAACAATCACAACAACCTTCAACAGCAACAGCAACCCCTTCTCTTCTCTATGCCATGTATATATAGCTTCTGCACATCTTGTGCATGCAATATTCGCCATTCCTATGCATGCTCATACCGCGCCAATCTCCTCCACATCTCAAGTGCTCTGCGTGATCATCATCGCGACTCTTCGGCTTCTCTGGCAGTTCAACCGCGCGTTCGGCATCACTGGGTGTTATGCTGAGATTCCTCATCCTCTTTGGTAGTCGAGACTCTTCATCTTCTCTGGCATAGTCGAGCTTTATCCTTTCTGTTTCAGTTATAGGCTCCAACCCTCATCCAGATGTCAATTTCCTCCACGAATTGTCTTCATTCCATTGGCAGATTCCTTGTAACTCTTCAGCTCCTCTAGAAATCGCACAAAAGTCTCTTCGCATCCTTTGGTAGAAACCATCAATGGTTTCTAGAAGTTAGACTGTGAGGATCAACATTAGCCCTCCGATCTAACTCATTTTCACCTCCATCGTTGGATTAACTCTGATGGGTTCTTGTGTTATTTACCCGTTTCGCACTTTCGCAATTCGGCGATTCTGGGATGAGATATCTTGAGTCTCCATGTCACGAGCTCCGAAAAGGAGCTTGGCTGCTCTAGCTCCCTCCTCTACGTGATCATAGGCGGTGACCACCAGTTACGCTAAAAGGCGCTGTGAACTCATGATCTTCATCGACCCTGATCGGCGGTCCATGATCTCGATGAATCAACGGTCCATATCTTTTCGAGATCTCGCATCTCGCTGTTCCTTAGTTGGAGGTTCTCGTCACTCCAAGTCGTGATAGGCGAAGCTCCGAGATTGAGCTCAGATCAACGATCCACGTTCTTGGTGATCCGACGGTCCTGATCTGTTTATGAATTTGCATTTTGTAGTTCCTGTGATGAAGGGTCTCATCACTCCAAGTCACGATAGCCGAGACTCCGAGATGGAGTCAGATCAACGGTCAAGATCAAACCTTGATTTGACGGCTAAGATCAAACCCTGTTCCTTTGACTTTTTAGTCAAAGACATGACAATCTTTCGCCACGTGTCCTATGGACCCAATGGTTCAGATCTTGTTGTGATTTCGACACTTCATAGGCTTTCTTCATGCATGATCAATTGTCCACATTCCTTGGTGATCTGACGGTCAAGATCTTTTCGTGAATTTTCATATTGCGATTTTGAGCCTCTTTCCTTTGAATTTCCTGACCTGCGAAACTCCGAAATGGAGTCTTTGTGGTGCTCTAATCTTTCGCCACGCATCCTCTTGATCCAACGGACCACGACTGTCATATCTGCCTTGCAGCTTCACCATATCTAACGGCTATTGGTCCTTCGTACTTCCCATAGATCCTACGGCCCAGATCTTCTCGCGATTTTGCCACTTCGCCATGTGAGTTCTCAACACCTTCAAGTCCCGATCTATGAACCCCGAAATGGAGTCAGACCAACATAATTTGGCCTTTCACATTTCTCCTCTTCTGCGCGTTCTTCTTGTCTATATTCTGATCTGATGGCCCTCATTCTTTTGAGAATTTTGAATGGATCCAATGATCAGAAATGCTTCTCAAGATTTACGGGCCTTCTATCATTCGATCAACCTGAACTTATCTTCTGTTTTCCTGGTTGCATTTCCTTTGATCATTCGATCTTCCTGAATATCACTGTGCTACTGATCGTCACTGTTGTACTCAAGCCATCATCACTGCTGTACTTGCCATCAATGACAAGCATACACTGCCTGTTAAGCATTTGCCAACAGTGATGGACTTCCAAATTTGACATGGGATCTAGGAGTCCATTTGGTGAGTAGTTTGCTTCATATTATGAGGATCCAAGAGTGGAGGATCCATTATGTATACTTTGAGCAGACAGTCATGATCGAAGTAGTGCAACATCAACATGATGGTCCCTGTTAGAGACTAGCATGGGACCCTGGGATTACATGGCTGGGCATTTTATTGACTGATGGAGATGAATGGATCTTTGCAGGAGGAAGTCACTTTGACTGTCTAGTGAGCTTTAGTATTGGGGGGAGCACGTTACTTGTTGGTGATTGGTTGAGGTCTTGCAGTACCTCATTATGGCAGCAACATGTTCAGTTATTGGAGGTCGTGTTGGGTTTGGTACGGTCGTGGAGGACAGGCTCATTTCAGGTTGAGACCATGTGTTATTTGCAAGAGACTCATGGTGTTGATATGTTGCAGGACTTTCCTTCACGAGGCATTTCAATTCACATTTTGATATGGGATCCAGGGATTGGAGTGCTTGATAGTTTAGTGTTTGATGGTGTTGAGTTTCGAGTAAAGTGGTTGCTCAGGGAGTGGACTGAGATTGTTTAGCCCTTGATCATTCTACTCATCATGGGCATTTGGGTGTCATGCGTGGTGAGCACTTGGAGATGCCACATCTTGAGGGGAATCTACCTTGTGTCACATCGGTGGATATGGGACCCCGATATCATAGGTAGTTGGATTCAGTTATTGCTTGAGGACAAACAATATTCCAGCAGGGAGGACTGTAATGTCCCCATTTTGGGACATTATAACATTACAGAGTGTTATGCCTACCAGAGTAGCCAAATAGGGGTGACAGCAAGTTCGAGAGATATTAAGGGGTTTTATTAGGCTTGAATTGCATCGTTCATCATATTCATCATCGGGATCCATTCTGCACAACTTGACTTTGGTTCCATTGCATTCCGATGATTTTCGTAATTTTGAGTTATTATGGGTCGTATTTTAATTAAATTCACTAAGAATGTCATAATGGGCATATTACTTGGAGAAACCTTTTAGTGTAATAGCTCATTTGAATCAGGAGGAAAAACACTACAATATAAGATGATGAGAAGTGACTTTCAGTGGTGGAAGAAGCCATAAAAATAGTTAAATCACTTTTTAGAATTAAAATGGTTAATTAATTAATTAAGTGATTTAATCAATGAATAATAAAATAAAGAAAAAATTAAGGGATAGAAAGGCGAGATAGAAACCTTTATTCTCTCATCATGATGATTAATTATTTTGTATTCATCCTCTTGTTTTGTTGAGCTATTAGAACTTGGGGTTTGGAGGGTTTTGGTGACAAATCCTAGGATTTGTTTCCAACGATACACCCTAGCTAGTCATTTTGTGGGGTTTTTGGTGACAAATCCTAGGATTGGTTTCCAATGATACACCCTAGCTAGTCATTTTGTGGGAAGAAATCACTTTGACCTCTTCATTGGGAAGATTATACTTCTAATCGAGTTGTGGCCGAGATTTTAGGGTGTGGGGGAGAATTAGTGATTGTGGGACGGGCTCCTGTCCTACTGGGCGCATTCTTTCACTATTTGGGCGCACTCTAATCTAGATCTGAACCAAAAATACTTGTTGGGCGTATTTATTATGCAACTGGGTGAGTTGCATACAAACCTGGGCACTCTCATTGATGAAATATTGCAGCTGGGCGAGTTTATGAAGTGCTGGGTCGTTTTTTTTTCATTGTGGGATGAATACCTCACTGTTGGGGCGAATTTTGGGCTAAGAGAATGTTTATTTACTAGCTGGGTGAATTATTGAAGGCACGGGCTGAGTTCTGGGCAATTATTTCTCCATTTAAAGGCTGGATATCTCATGCACGACGCACAGGATTAGAGGAGGGTGCATTTGTCTCTAAGGAGGGAGCACTTGAATAGTGAAGGGCGTAATGCTGATTGTGAAGGGTTGTAGAGTGCCAAAGGAGGGTGTATTGTTACAACAATGGTTGCAGAACCTTTGAAGGGAGTTAGTCCCTTATTTCATCAAGTGTATTGGTTGCCAATTGTTTGGGGAAACCTACAGCCACTACCACAATACTCTTGTTGTTCTTCCAGCCTATATCAAACACAGGAAATATTAAAATAGAGCTACATCATTTTATGAGTAGACTGGACTGCATTTTCCCTGAGTCGAATTTGACATTGTGGAGATCCATTCCTATCCAGAAGAGGGCGACTTGAACCTATAATATGGCCAGCTTGTAACAGGTCAGATTATTGCAATAAAAACCAAATGTTTGTATGCATTTTTCCTTGTTGTCCTGTGTGTTAAATTACTGGTTATTTCCTTGTAAACTCTGCTGAAATAGATAGTTTGAACATGAAGCTTATTGGTGGAAAGTAAACATCATTCATCCTGAAAGCTACATAAGAAAACCAAAACAATAAATCCATAAACAAACAATATCCAATATAAGTGTTACATGGAGGATTGGAGTATGCTCACAAACTATTTGACAAAAACTCTATATCAGAATTAAGCTACAACCAGCAAAGAAGGGGTTTATTAGTGAGAACAAAGGATTTCCATCAACTGTTTGACAAAAGACTCAAACCAAAGGTTTTGTTAAATACTACAACAATAGAGCTTGAGCATAAGGTGTTGAGTGGCCCATGTTCCCATTATTCACCCTTTAGCCTGAGGTTCAAGGAGAAGAGCTTGGTGCATCAGAGGCATTCACCTTCATTCGAAGAGGTAGTATTATTGTGGTCCATTCATGACAAATACCTAAAGGAGTAGAGGTATCGATGAAAGGACTAGATGAAAAGACCCCCCCACCTCTCTAGTGGGTGACCTCTTGAGTGGTTACGTTGAAAACCCTTGAAGACCATGGAGAGTCCAATAAAATTATTTGAAGTGGAGAGCTCTTGGAAGTGACATAGCAAAGTGTATTCTTTGAAGACCTTGATATTGTGACAGACTTCCTTTGTTGAGATTTGTACTATTGGAGGAGAGTTTGACTTCTCTATTATGAATCTTCCTACCTGAGAGGAATGCTAGAGTTGAGGGAAATTGACTTTGATCAATTGCTTAAATGATCTACACAGAGAAAAAGAGACATTCTTGCTCAGACAATGTAGGTTAACACCTCCTTAAGGAGTTTGATGTAACCCTTGCATTTGTGAAAGGAGAGAGCTCAAGGGGAAGAATGTGTTGAATGGTCCATGTTCCCATTGAGCTTGAGATTCAAGGATAAGAGCTTGGGGTAGTAGAGGCATTGGGTATGTAATAAATTTTTTCAAAATTATGACAGGAATAAAGCTACGGAAGCGCATCGGGCTAGGTGGAAGCTCGCACATATTGTCCCCATCTGTAGTTTTTTTGTTCTGTAGGTAGGTTTTGTGTTTAGGTGTCTAGCTTCATCCTCATGTTGATTCTAACTCAATGCTTGTCATGATAAATCATTAATTTTCTATTGCTATGAATGATTGCTACAACCATTATGGATCAAACTAATTGCATCTAATCAATTACTTGTAACAATAACTCAAACATATAATTATTTTCCAAGGTCTTGCCAACATTCTACTTGATATTGGGCATAATTTCCATGGCTGTGTTGTTAGATTAAAGAAAGTTTATTTGTTGTTGTTGTGAAGTATTTGTTACAGTTGTTAGGGCTTGGCCTTATTATTGATAACTTACCCAATTTCATGGTTAAAGTAGGCTGAAATCATTGTTTAACATCTGTATCTTGTTATACTCATTAAGAGCTATATTTGGGAATTTATTTGAGAATTTAGGTGTCTAGCTTCATCCTCATGCTAATTGTAACTGAACGCTTCGCATAATAAGTCACTAATTTGTTTTTGTTAAGAATGATTTCTATAGCCATTATGGCTCAAACTTATTGCATCTAATCAATTACTTATAAAAATAACTCAAGCATATAATTATTGTCCAAGGTCTTCCCAACATTCTACTTGATATTGGGCATAAATTCCATGGTTGTATTGTTGGATGAAAGCAAGTTTCCTTGCTTCTGTTGTGAAGTATTTGTTATAACCATTAGGGCTTGGCCTTATTGTTGATAACTTACTTAATATCATGGTTAAAGTATAATGAAATCATTGTTTCACATTTGGATCCGGTTCTACTCATTGCCCAGAACTCGGTGTTAGAAATTGAGAAATAATGTAGAACAGTAAAATACTTTTTAAAATTTCAATTAGAATTACAACAAAGTCTCATTTTTCAGAATAGTAAACACAACAACCCTACTTGACACTCAGTAGATAAACAATAAATTTCCAAGAGTGTAAATCCAACATACTTTCTGATCTAAATTGAAGAAACAAATAGATTAGTATCTAGATCTAAACTAGATGCTGATGTAGATCTGATATACATCAAAGCACAAACTGATACACTATGGATCTGATATACATCAGATCTAAACTTCAAGTTAAATAAAGAGTTTGACTAAAGAACAAAATAGTAAGTCACTTACCTTCAAGACTTACCATGAAGGAGATGTAAACAGACATTAGATATGAGATTCCATTAGTGCTTATGCTCAGCAAAACCTAGGGTCATTGATCTACCATATAGGTTAGATCCCTTGCCAAAATATGAAAGGACTTTCTTGCCACCAATAGGAGAAAACACCATACAAAAAATTATGTGATCAAACCCTAGGACCCACATGAATTTACAACAGATAGAACACATGTGCCAAAGGGGTACGACTGTGATGAGTATACAGTCATAGGGCACGACTGGTTAGGACAAAGGCCAGATATGTGAAGGAGAGGCCACATTCAAAGAAACGATGATTAGATCTAAGAGGAGAGGCCACGATCTACTCAAGGAGGCCCGATCTGACAAAGAGCGGCCACTGCCCACTCAAGGGAGGCCTGATTTGCTAAGGAGAGGCCACGATCCAAGAAGAGGAAAAGGGTCGATCTACAACAACAAAAGCAACAAGTCCGAGCCACCACAAATAGAGCCTCAAGGGCCGAACTACCATAGTAGACATGTATCAAGGTTGAGCCACCACAAAGGCAGCCTCAAGGGTCGAACTGCCACAACATAAATGTATCAAGGCCGAGCCACCACCATAGCAAAATACATCAAGGGAGGTCGTGGCCAATTGCCACAAGGGAGGCCACAACAAGCTTCATCAAGGAAGGCCACAACCAACTGCCACAAGGGAGGCCACAACAAACTTCATCAAGGGAGGCCGCAACAAATTGTAGATAATCTCAGATCAAATTGTAAAAACAAGTGAGTGTAAGAATGAGGAGGGGTAGATCTCTTTTTATACTAGGCTAGGGGTTAGACTAGGGGTAATTAAAAAGATAATAATTAAAACGATATTAAAAAATTAACATATTTAATTAATATAAATATTAATTAAACATGTTATAAATTACACTTTTAATTAATACTTTCACATTGACCCTTAAAGCAGATACAAAACCCCAAATAAACATAAGCAAGGGTGAAGAGGGTTTTGGAAAGGGTGATTAGGTGGCAATACTTGTCCATTCATTCTCAAAGTGACCCTATTTGATTTTATCATCACTGCATATGGGATACATCCCTCATGTGGGCATGTCCCCCTTCAGGGAGGGTCATACACCAACAAGATACCTGATCAAGGATCAGGTTTCCCCAAAACATTTATGGGGTCTTATCCACAAAGGTCCAAGACCAACGATCAACCCATGCCCCGGGCATGGGTACCTTGGACCATGTCTAGGGCCCCTAGACATATCTAGGGGCTTTAACTGCTTGGTCCCAGATCAAGAACCCCAGTCATGTACTGGGGGCCCTCTCAGGGGTCTTTACTGCTTGGTCCCAGACCAAGAACTTATCCACCAAGGTACAAGACCAAGGATCAATCCATGCCCCAGGCATGAGTACCCTGGACCATGTCCAGGGGCCCTAGACATATCTAGGGGCTTTAACTGTTTGGTCCTAGACTAAGAACCCCAGTCATGTACTAGGGGCCCTCTCAGGGGTCTTTGCTGCTTGGTGCTAGACCAAGAACCCTAGTCATATACCGGGGGCCCTCTTAGGGGTCTTTTCTGCTTGGTGCTAGACCAAGAACCCCAGTCATATACTGGGGGACCTAACAAGGGTATTTTTCCATGGCACTGACTGTTTGGTCCTAGACCAAGTACCCCAAGAGTGCACTGGGGGCCTTAGATCTCGGATAGGGTATTTTCCATCCTCCCAAAGAATGGCTCTTGCAGCTGCTTTAAATTTAACACTCCCTCTCAGCAAGAGAGGCATTCTCAGCTATACCAAGCTTGTCACGAAAGTATACAAACTTTTTCAAGGACAGTGGCTTGGTAAAAATATCTGTTGTCTATTCTACCATCAGAACATTCTAAATGCTAAGAACGTTCTTCTGAACTATGTCCCAGACATAGTGATATCTCATCTCAATGTGTTTCGATCTATCATGAAACACTGGATTCTCAGTGAGCTTTACACAACTCTGATTGTCACAGTGAATGACTGTGGGTTCAAGCTCTGAATTGAACAAGTCAGAGAGTAGCTTCCTAAACCACACTGCTTTTCTTCTTGCAGCAATGTAATATGACTCTTCAGTGATTTGGGCTATGGAGCCCTATTTCCTGCTGGATTAGGAAATCATTTCTAAACCCAATCCTGAAGCAATATCTGGAAGTGCTCTTCCGATTTACTGTATTACCCATCTAGTCTGAATCTGTAAAACCATGGAGTATTACACCTCCACTGAAAAACATATCTCAGAATATGCTTCACTCTGATTGTCAATTGCACTTACTCTAAAACATTACCAATATTCCCCTCAGGTACATAAGCCATTTTTGAAATGATGCAAGCAGTGGGCATCTCGCACAACAAATTCCCAACCAACAAGCTTGGAGATGAACTTGATGGCGGTATGGCAGTCATTGCACACACATAGTTTATTTTATTTTATTTTTTATATCCAGATAGTTGTCTCAACGATGGTGTTGATGAGACCAAAAGCAATTTGCAAGTTTCTCACCATGAGGATGGAAGGATGGCTCTTGTGTGATATGATGTAGAACAATGTTCCTCTTAGTCCCATTTTTTCATCTCACTCATAAAACTCTCGATGTACAATTTTACTTCATTCACCATAATTTGATTACTTAGTTGTGATTGACTTGTTGTGCTCTCATAATAAGCATGACATACTGCTCCATCATACAAAGGTTTCTCTGGAACACTAACAATATCTAGTTGTTTATTAGGAAGAACATGAACATTAATATGAACATTAAGGATGCTTCAAAACCAGGTCGCAAATCATCCAGTTTGTCTTTCCTCAGTTTGTCTTTCCTCAACAAAATTTTCAAAATTTGCAGATAAATTTTGTCTTGTGTGAGACATCCAAATGCCTTCTCTATCTTAATATTCATGGGTGTTGAAAACTATGTTTCCACTTTCCAACTTTCTCTGATGCTTCCACAAATATATCTACTTCTCTCAACATAAATTTTGCATGCGGATTTTCTTCACCATAGAAAATATAAACATGTATCTTGCAACCTTCTCATTGTGATAGCAGATAACATATTCCTTGTGCTCCTCCTCCAAATCATGCAACACAAAGTTGGTATCCGTCATATACCCTACCTCCTTAATTTGCTCTGTCAATCTCTCCAATGTTGTATATTTCTCCTATGTTTGTGGGTGGGACCTGTCATTAACTATAAATGAATGCACCATGTTCTTTATCCTCACCTTTGACTTGATAGTATGTGCTCGATTGAGATGACCTTGTCTAGTGATTAAACAAGAAATTATGGCTGCACAACAAGAATCATATTCACACCTCAACAGATTCAAACATTATGTTGGCCAATGGCAGGATTAGATGTCAAACAAGAAGACTTTTAATCTGCAATCCTTCAGGTCTTTGACCTGTAGCAGATTCTCAAGCATACAGAGTCCTGTAGCATGATGACAGTAGCAATTATTGGCATTGACATACCAGGTAATGATCAACATTATATATATATATATATATATATATATATATATATATATATATCAGTTGCATATTACCAGGAAACACTCTTTTGTGCGGACTCCATACAAAACTATATTTCAAACATCCTATTTAGAGGAAATTCCAATGTTATGAAGGAGTTTCAACTTTCCACCTATTCCTCATGGTAGTACACTAAGTATGCATTTCCATAGTAGTGTTATAATTCATCATCATGGTAGCGTCGATGAGGTGGATGGTAAATTGGCTTGGCACTGGACAAGACTAGAGAGAAAATAAGCCAAGCCCAAGGAGGGAAGCTTCAAACAAATGTATCTACATCAAGAAAGTGGCATTCAATATCACCAGGAATCTATGATGTCACTTGTAAATGCTCCAAGTGAGATAGAACCCATCCAAGTAGCGGCCTTACTTAGTCAACCATCATTGTATGGAAAAAAAAATTGTTACAAGAACATGCAGTGGGACTTTCTTTTGTACGTATTTATGAAATAACCATGAAAGGTCCTAATTGAACCGATCCTTTTAAAAGGAGGATTTAGGCATGCTTGAATTGTGGATATGTGGATTGAATATTTCTTCGACGCTACCCGAGGTGTGTATAAAGGCAGAAACATGCACCTAAAGATCGATGAGGTATTCACAAGATACATTAAAGATCGAATCAACTACCTGTACAATTAATTCTTACCAAGTCAACATCATTAGAAGTGAGCTTCAAATTTGATAATAGATGTCATGGGTGTGGCCAAGGGTTTGCAATCCTGCATCTGGAATTTCTCTAGAATCTTGAAGGCGTACTTCCCTTTCCCAAGGAAGTTATTTTGGACCTTGCCAAATAGAAAATAATGTAGTAGACCAATATCCTTCATGTGAAATTCACTCGACAAATTTTACTTGCACCACATAATTAGCTTCTCTAAACTATCTGCAATGATCAAATCATACACATATAGAGCCAAGAAAACCAAATCACTTTTAACATCCAGATAATAGAGATTTGGATTGGAAACAGTCTTGGTGAACCCCAAGTTTAGTAGAAAGTCTTCAATCCTAACCCATAAAAGGATTTTCTAAACCTGCAAACATGGGTGTCATGCCACTTAAAAACCTCTGGGTTGTGTTACCCTTCAAAATGTGGCATTTTATCCAGCAGGAAGAGTGGCATTTTGTAGGAGTTACACTCAGTATTTCAAGTAGCAGATTTGTGGTATACTTCTTGAGGACTGTTGGGCTCCAATCTACTGGTGTAAATCAGAGTACATTAATTATCAACCCGGAGTTTGTAAGAATTTGATGTGCACTCAAAATATATGAGCTTAGAAATAGACTTAGTTTCTTCTAATGAAATGAACTAGAGAGATGAATATGAAAGAGATACTAAGCTTCTATTCAGAAGTCTTGTTCATAGTTTCTCATAACATTAGTCAACAATGTTTATCTAAGAGTATAAGCATTCAAAATAAATTCAAAGCTAGATCAGAGACTTATCAATGCTAAGAAGACAAAACTCTCATTCAAGAGATGAATTCATTGTTTTCTTTCATTCATTAGTAATCCTCACTAGTCTTTGTTAAATCAAGATATCTGAAAGTATAAATAACTTCAAAAATCATTTGTAAACATCTTAATGCTTGAAAGCAAACTTCACATTGAATTCTTATTCAAGAAACTATTCACAACATGAGAAATGCTTAGAACATCAAGTATCTAACTACAACAAATTCATAAGTAAAGCTTATCTAAAAAAAGATCTTGATCTAAAACTTATGATAGAAGATTGCTTTGAAAAGAACAAAAAGAAAGAGTGTACTAGTTTGGCAAAGGGGGCCCTCCAATACTTCACTGGTACACTTGAGATGTTTCGGCTAAGAATGAATTTGTAGCAGCATTCAAATCACCATCACATCCATATCAGCAATCATAAACAACAAATTGATCTTCAAGATTGAATTTGTAGAGTTTTCTCCATTCCCAAGGTTATATGACTAGTTTGAGAGTTGAGGTATTTATACAAAATGTTCAAAACTGAAAGTGCTAAAAATACTCCAAAATATGGTTATCAGATCCACATATTTAGTTAGGAGTTCGAATTCCCTTCTTAGATCCACAAAATAGGGCACAAATCCCAAGAAAACATGAAACTATCCTTGATTTCCTAGAAAATCATGGGATTTTCTGCACAAGTGTCCTGGTTTGACCAGCGTTGACCAGGCACTTGAAAGGCTCAAAATTCGAATCTGAAAGGTAATCTTCCATCCTTGGACATTTTTGAACAAAACCCATATTTTATATTTCCTTGGTTTGACCTGCACATATGCAAATCTAGGAGCATTTACGAGGATTAGTGAAATCCCGTAATTTCTGTTATTTTTCAAATTTAATACTAAAAATTCCAAAAGCTCAATGCAAATGCTAAATAATGATAAATGTACCTTTCATGACTTATTTTATGAGAAATATGATGTAAGGTAAGGTAAAATGAAAGGTTTTAAGGATAAAATTATGGTTTATGATGGAAAAAGGTGGTATGAAAATGGACTCAACATCTCCCCCAGGAAGAAGGTTTTGCATGTCCTCATGCAAAAGAGATGCTCACCATTCATGTTATCTGTTGTTACTTCTGCATGCCTGCTTGTGCTACGTGAAGAACCCTCATCCTTTGGTATTTTGCTGAGATGAAATCCTTTTGTCGAAGCCACCTATATGTCTACTTAGAAATTAGAAGAATTTGAGTCTTCAACTTCTTGTTTTTCATCTTAAGATTCTCATTGTCTTCACTTAACATGTTGTTATGACTCTTCAATGTTTCATTTTCAGTCTTCAAAAACCTTTCTAGGACCTCCATTTCCTGAATATATTCATATTGGTACTGTTGGGCCTTATCTATCTCATCTTCCATTGTTCCTGGTTGAACTTGCTGCCTTTTTCTAGACCTTCTTTCTCTTGAAGCGTTTCTTCCTGTTTTGTCATACTCCGGCTTTTTCTTCTCCCCAAAGATTGTTTTTGGCATGTTGTCTTGGGGCTTGTCACTCCTTCATTTTCATCATCTGAAATGTCAAAGACTATTTCCTCCTCTATTGGGCAACCCAACGATTTCTGCAATGGTATATTCAGTCAAATCAAACTATATTTCTCCTACAGTAGCCTTGCTTCCATCAAAGATCAGGGAAAATTGTAAAAAAATATAATTTCTTTACCCATATCCTTGAATGCCATATCATAAAAAAATATAATTTCTTTACCCTTGTCAACTTCTGAGGACTATTGGTTTGTGAAACGTAGTGCTTGGTGTTTGGGTTGCAGGTTGTCAATATCCTTTCGCATCTCTCAACTTGTAGTTGCCTTAAATTGACTATTTCTATTTGAGTAACACCCACAAGAAGAGCCAGAAGGCATTTATAGACAGGACCAAATTCTTTCATCAAAACAACACGAACTGAACCATTCACGATTTTTTTTCTGAACTCATGCTTCGAGAAGTTCAAAACTCTATGATTTCTCGAGCGCTTGAGATCCCCATGGACCTTTATCGTAACGAGCTGGGATACCATACATCCATCCAAATTAACGAACGTGAGCCTCTTCCCATGTAATGCTGAGAATCTTTTTGCAACCCATACATCAATCAGAGAACCAGAAATCACAAAGAAGTTTCCAGTATCGAGCTTACTGTACATCATTGAAAGAGTATAGTCTGGAAACACCACAACATCTGTAAATTCCCTTCACAAAAACTGGACACCTGCAAAACCTTTTGGCACCTGTATCTTCTCAGATATTGAAAGTTTTTCACCAGCTGCTCGAAACTAAAAACATTCAGGTCCGAACCACCTTAGAAACAACTTTATCACTATGTCCTTGAGCCTATATCTTTCATTTTTCCTTCTGAACTCCTTTTGCTGATGGCGCCATCGATCCTGTTATTTGCCCACCAATAGCTTCCCCCTGTCTGCGTTTGTTGACTACTGCTCCAATACCAAGCATGCACTTTACTCTTGCCGAGCACTTGGCTTTAGTGACTTATGTGTTGACTGTGTTTGACATCTGGACTTGGAGTTTGACATAATTTAGTATGATATGTGATATGTCTTAGACTTCGGATTAGAACACTTTTAGTAAACATCACTTTTTTTTGATAAAAAGATATATATATTTTTGTATATATATATATATATATATATATATATATATAAATTAGACTTACTAATTCAAAAGCTTATTTTTTTTATTATGCGGGTTATAGGAAGATGATAGGGTTTAGAAGTAAAAAATGATGGAATAAAACTCACCAAGATTCAATGAGGATTTCAGAATTTATGACCTAGGCAAATGATTGAAATCCATGGACAATTTTAGCACAAGTTTACTAAGGATGCTTTAAAATTTTGATGAAAAATTTGAGTGCTAACAACACCATTCATTATTATAGCCAAAATGATTCAAACTAAATTTGCAGATCAGATTCTTCAAATTTTATCTTCTGTTTTATATTATGTCTTTCTTGGTTCTTCTGTACACACGCATCACTGAAAAGAATTGGATGTTTTGGTTCTCTGCATTGGGTAAGTTGTAAACTCACTCTAAAATTCTTAGACCTTGCCTACATTACATGACTAGGTGGCAACCATGCTTGAAGTCTTATTACTCATTTTGTCATGATGCAATATTTATGGGACATTATTAGCTCTTTATGTTGTGGCCCAAGTGTGAGGTTTTGATGGGCATAGATAATTTATTACTTTGAGCTACCCAATTTTTGTGAATGTGCTAAATTCTGATAACTCTATTGTTGTTTGGTGATGAGGGTGTCTTATAGCTTCTCATTTTTGCTTCAGTATTTTTCTGCTTGTACTCCTTACTCAGAATTCCCGTTCATGACTATAGATATACTTAATTCCACCCATATTTACCATCATTTTATGGTATCTTTCTTGTTTGGATATATGCCAAAGTCTATATTGGAATTGAAGGTGATGTTGGGCCCTGCATTTGTCTTTATTGTGTAGAGAAATTTTGCAGCTGGATTCCTCACAAGTATTCCGAGGAGAACAGGGAAATTCAAATTTTGTTAATGACAGAGGAAATTTTTTTGATTCCCCCATTGGTCTTAATTAGATTCAGACCATGCATGGAGTAAATTTAAGCAATGACAATCAAGGAATGAGCCTGTTGGGTATAAAGTTAGCAGGAAAGCCCAAATGGTTTCAGCTCCCTCTTTGTGGATGACATACTAATCTTTTGTGATGGCTCGAAGAGGGATGCAGACATATTAATGGAGGGGCTCACACTCTTTAAATTAGCAACGAGTATGATCATAATTATAGGAAGAATTACTCCAGGCAGAAATCAACAATTAAACATCTTCAGACCCTCTAGTCTGTCACTAGTTCCTTGCCTGGAGTTGTTTGTTTTCTTCATAGGTCTTGATATTGATATTGTATTTTTTTTTTAAATACCTACAAAACCGTCGTTATTGCGATGTCTTGGACTCTCTTCACGTCGCTCTTGCCACCTCCAGGACGTCTCTCTTGCCACATCCAAGAGTGTCACTCCCATAGCAACCACGTTGGAGATGATAACTCATCTCATCGGTCTTGCCACCTCCACAACGTCGCTCTTGCCACCTTTGAAATGTCTCTCTTGCCACCTTCAAAATGTCTCTCTTGCCACCTTAAGGAAGTCTCTCTTGCCACCTTTGAAATTTCTCTCTTGCCACCTTCAATATGTCTCTCTTGCCACCTTTGAACCGTCACTCTTGCCACGTTTAAAAAGTCTCTCTTGCCACCTTCAGAACGTCTCTCTTGCCACCTTCAAAACGTCTCTCTTGCCACCTTCAGGACGTCTCTCTTGCCACCTTTGAAACATCTCTCTTGCCACGTTTAAAACGTCTCTCTTGCCACCTTCAGGACGTCTCTCTTGCCACGTCCAAGACATCGGTCTTGCCATGACCTAGACATCGGTCTTACGACGTCTATATGGGGGTTGAACAATCGAATTCATGATAACACGTGGCATCATAGAACGTTGCAATATAGATGAACACTCTCTCGTCGGAAAAGCGATGTCCTGTGAAACGACGTTTGAAAGGGTCCGACGTTTGTCGTTCTTCCGACAATATAAAGTGGCAATTACGTCGAACACACCGTCAGAATTTGACCCATATGCACTAGTGTATGTATCTAGTCTCTACTACATCCAAAACATCAACACCTAAGGCCATTAGGTATGTTCTCATTCTAACCTTCTAGAAGGCAAAATTTGTTCCATCAAACAGAGGAGGCTTAGTGGTTGAAGTCCCTTCATGACTAGTCATGTTTAAGCTTATAGATCTACCTTTAGATAAAAGGAACCTGCTCTGATACCAATTGTTGGACAACTGAGAGGGGGTGGGGGGGTGAATCAATTGTTACCTAGATTAAACAATTATGCTCATTTTAAATTCATTACAAAACTCTTAATGATGATCAAAATAATGTAGGGAAGTAAGCAATAGAACATTCAACATCATTCACCCATATGAGATACACAGAGACAGATATTTCCCGAGGAAACCCATAAAGGGTAAAAACCTCTTCTTATTTATATGATAAGTAATCTTTACATCCTATACATTATCATACATATGAGCTCCAACTCATTGTGAGGCTACAACCTCTGTTTTGCAAGCTGCAACTTGATGAGAGCACCAACTCTTTGTTTTCTCTAGCGCCTACTAGAATGAAGCACCAACTCCCTGGTTTTTCTAGCACCAACTAGAAGGAAGCACCAACTCCCTAAGAGTTCCAGCACCAACTGGATGGAAGCACCAACTTCCTAAGAGTTCTAGCACCAACTGGATGGAAGCACCAACTTCCAGTTACACAGGCACCGACCCGTATACCAGAGAACCAATGTTCTCCCTTGCACCACCCTGCCACCCTGGTTTCTCTAGCTGCAACTAGATGGAAGCTACAACTCCCTATGTTCAAGCACCCACTTGAACCTCTGAGGAAAATAGTCCTCCCTAGCACCTCCCAACCACCCTACAATATAAATCTTTGCTACTGAAACTTATTACAGTGATATAATGTTCATCAATGGCTTACCAGTCTCATCACTGTTCTACTACACTGCCCTGCTCTATCTTCATCAGTGTCTTCCTGCACACTTTCCTTACGCTTTCTATTTTTCTGCCTTTTATGCTCTGTGCGCCATGTCCATTCCATGCACCATTCCTCTTCTATGTATTTCAGCTGCTGCACACTGCCTCCTTCTACACATCTAAATCACTCTTAACAACCACCCTGATCTCTTCTTCATTCTGCATTCTTATAGTCTCTGTGCGCCTTGAGCATGCTATATGCACAATGCTTCTGCATGCTCTTCAACGCGCCATTGTTCTCCGCATCGGGATATACACTGCCACTCCACATTGCCATGGCTTCACTCCCTTGAGCATCAACACACTCTCTTTGTTCTGCATGTTCTCCTTGTGTCGATTCCTCTTCCTGATCATCATGGCAATTCCTNCAATTGTTCTCCGCATCGGGATATACACTGCCACTCCACATTGCCATGGCTTCACTCCCTTGAGCATCAACACACTCTCTTTGTTCTGCATGTTCTCCTTGTGTCGATTCCTCTTCCTGATCATCATGGCAATTCCTCAGCTTCTCTGGCGGTTATACCCATGCGTTCATCATCACTCGGTATTATGATGAGATTCCTTAGCTTGTCTAGTAGTATAGACTCTTCATCTTCTCTATCATAGTCGAGCTCATCCTCTCTGTTGCAGTTACAGGCTTCAACGCTCTTCCATCTTTCAATCGCCTCTATGAACAGTCTTCGTTCCACTAGCAGATGCCTTGAGACTCTTCAGCTCCTCTGGAAATCACACTGAGGCCTCTTTGATTTTTCTATGCAGAAACGATTAGTGGTTTCTGGAAGTTACACTATGAACCTCTTGAGCCTTATGCATTTGGCATCTTTCATCTTTCCTTTCACATGTGGCCTCAGGTGGTGCCCACACGCCTGTTTAGAAGGCGCTTTCCTAATTCTCATTTCGACAATTCCTGTTGTGAGGCATCTCGACTCTCCAAGTCGTGATCTCTGAAGTGGAGATTAGCTTCATGCTATCTCCTCCCTTGATCCTTTGTCGATGTGACCATAGGTTATGAATAGGGGCCAATTCTGAACACGCATTTCACATTTCACGTTTCGGGGATTCTGTCGTGAGTTTCCTTGACACCTCCAACTCTCGGTATCCGAAACTCTGAAATGGAGTCAGATCAATGTATTTCGGCATTTCGCATTTCGTCGTTTCAACATTCTTGTCGTGAGTGTCCTTGACACCTCCAACTCTTGGTATCCGAAACTCTGAAATGGATTCTTTGTTGATGTTCCTGTTTAGGGATTTCAACGTTTTGCATTTCGCAACTTCGGGACTCCTGTGATGAAGAGTCTCGACTCTTGACTCCTCCAACTCTCGGTATCCAAAACCTACACCAAAAGGTGTTTTTTGCATTTCTTCATTCCTGTGGTGGAGCATTTCGACACTCCAACTCCCGGTATCCGAAACCTTCACCAAAAGGTGTTTTTCGCATTTCAACATTCCTGTGGTGAAGTGTTTCGACACTTCCAACTCCCAGTATCTGAAACTTGCACCAAAAGGTGTTTTTCACATTTCAGCATTTCGACATTTTGACATTCCTGTGGTGAAGTGTTTCGACACTTCCAACTCCCGGTATCCGAAACTTGCACCAAAAGGTGTTTTTCACATTTTGACATTTCAACATTTCAGCATTCCTATGGTGAAGTGTTTCGACACTCCAACTCCCGGTATCCGAAACTCCGAAATGGAGTTTAGCTTCTGATCTTGCCATGCGATCATCATTGTGCTGTTGGTCGTGATATTTTTCATCAATGACAAACACGCATACTCTACCTCTGTTTGAAAACATGCCAACACTGCAAGCCCAAATCTTCAGTTGGTCTGGGCCTTCGAGACCCTAGAAAATTAAATAGCATCATGGGAGAAATAATTTGGTGGAGATGGCTCAAAACACCAGCAAAGATCTGGGAAAAATTCTAGAAATGAAAATATGCCCTAAACACGCATCAAAATCAACTCATAATAATGCAAGAACAAATCCAAGGCTCCAACATATGGAATGTGGCTTGTAAAAACCAACTACTTATATAGGAACATGCCTTCTAGGAAGGTCACAATGGACAAAATGCCCTATTCTGGATGGTTTCCTAGCAGAAAATGCCACCCCTACAACTGGAAGAAAATCTACAATCCTACAAAAATCACATTCAAGATATGGCCACTCTCAAAGTGGCTTATTTGTGGATAGATACCCCCAGCAACTCTCCCTTGCGAAGATGGAAATATACTCATCAGGAACTCTAAGTGGAAATGGACTGTGACCTACAACACTGGAAACAAGCTACAACCCAAAGGTGAATCCGCAAAAGCATAGACCAAGACATTCTCAGATGGGGATACACACCTCATGGAAGCTTCACTCTCAAGGAGGGATACACCATTCAGGAGAAACATCTTAACCTGGGACAATTTAAAAAAATGAGGGTTCATCAACCCCTCGATTTTCCATCTCTTCCATCTCCAGGCAGAAACAATAGAGCACCTCTTAAATAACTATCCACTCGATGAGAACATGTGGAACTAGACCACTTAGTTCATTAGAAGAACCAAACGAGTTAAAAACAACAACACAAGCACCATCAGGGACTAGGGCTCTGGCTCCTTCAAAAGTCCTATCCTAAACAGAACCTGACAACTCTTACCAGGCTTCATAGTTTAGTAACTATGGAAAGAGAGAAACAAAAGAATATTTCACTCCTATCCATCTCCTCCCACCCTCCTCTGGAACACAATCCTCCTGCATCTCCAAGAAACTCTTCAAATATAATCATGGACCAAAGAAGACTTACCAACTGAACTAGGTGAGCTCTCGCTCCTCAACTCCTGGGGCTTCTCTTTTTCACACTCCACCCCTCCTCAGCAAGCCCCCTTTTTCAAAATCCCTCAGTTCGTCTAAGTGGTTCCTCCCCTCGCAAGGCTTCCATAAGGTCAACTTTGATGGCCCATCAAAAGGAAATCCAGGACACTCGGGCTATGGCACTGTCATAAGAAACAACTTAGGCCAAATTCAAAGCCTCATCGTAGAAAATCTCAAATGTGACACCAACAATTCTGCAGAGATTTGGGGTCTTATTAAAGGAGTGAAAATGGCACTAGATCAAAACCTCACATGTCTGATCATTGAAGGAGACTTCAAAATCATAATAGACTTGGAAAAAAAATCCTGAATGATAGATATCCAGGGAAAATCAAAACTAGTTGGCGCCTCCTTGGCCTTCTTTACAGCTTCCACGATCTTCTCAGACCCTCTCTAACTCTACCCCATTCACACATTCGGGGAAGTGAAAAAAAAGTTGTGGACATACTGGCCAATGCAGGGGTTGAATCTATGCAGCAGATCATTCTCCACGATTCCAAGCAGTCCCAAATCTCACCCCTCTGGCTCCAATGCAAGGATCTTGCTCAGCTGGATGGCCCTAATCTGGACAGGGTGCCATCTTTGTCTACTTAGAATATCTTCCAAGTCAGTAATGATCAGAAGATCAGGAGCGAGTGCAGAAGAACATCAGTTGGCAGTTGATTTAGGGACCTCGGCAATCGAGAGTCAGGAGCACGGAGGTTGTTGTTTCCAAAATTTGCAAAGTCGCGAAAAGTGAGAGAGGATCTGGATCGTTGATGCTTGAGGTGATATGAACTGTTGATTGGGTCCCACTGATCGGATGCAAGAGATTTTTGGCAACTCAGGTTTTGGGAGTTCAGAGCATGAAGGGAGCTATCTGCCCAAGTCACGAAGTTGCGAAATGAGAAATCGCGAAATGCAAGAGAGGATCTGGACCATTGGTGCTAGAGGAAATCTCAACCATAGATATGGACCCATTGATATGACGCATGAAAGTTTCGGGAATTTGGGTTTCGAGAGTTGTCTCCCCAAGTCGAAAAACGTGAAATGCAAGAGAGGATTTGGACCGTTGGTTCCAGAGGAGACCTAAACTGTCAATCTGGTTCCATTGAGTGGACACGAGAAAATTTTGAGAACTCGACAATCAGGAGTTAGAAGCATGGAGGAATTTTTCAACCCACGTCATGAAGTCACAAAGTGCGAGAGCGTATCTGGACCGTTGATGCCCAAGAAGATCTGAACCACCGATCTGGTCACATTGATCTTAGGCAATTTTGTAAGCCGATAGGTTGCAGGCACTTCTGCAAGTAGATAGGATGTGGGCATCTTTGTCAGCAGATAGGCTGTAGGCATTTTTGTAAGTAGATAGGTTGCTTGCATTTTTGTAAGAAGATAGGTTGCAAACATCTTTTTAAGTAGACAGGATGCAGGTCTTTTTGTAAGCTCTCAGCTGGAATTAATATAAGGATCCACTTTTTTTTTCAAAAAAAAAATGGAGCATTTATTTTACCTAAACATTATTATTCCTCCACCATTATGAACAATTCCTTGGCTATGAGCTCCCTGAATGTTAAGTATCTGAATAGATCTGCAAATATACTTCAGAAATAACCAAGAATAAACCAAAACATTCACCAAAATTTTGAACACAAGAAATAGTCAAAACCCTTGAGGTAGGGTAACACCATATATTAATCCTTGAGGAAGGATAACACTCCTCAAGCAATGCTTGATACATTCACCATATTCTTCAATATATTTCATTACATTGCTTACACTTATTTATATAGCTTTCTCTATCTCCTAGGACCTTCTAGAGAGCCTCCTCACATTTATTACATCTAACTACCATAGTGGTCCTTTATTAATATAGTGGACCTAGTCCACCTTACATTTAATGACCACATTCTCATATATTAAATGACTTCCACTAATAATACATAACTACATTCCCATTTGGTACCTACATAGGTACCCCATATTACCTCCCTAGGTATACTACACCCTGTGATTACACTATCAATAAGCCAAATGATTTCTTTGAAAACAAAACCCACTAGGTGATTTCTATTTCGAGCACTAAATCAAATTTAAAGTATTATGCATAAATTTGGAAGTAAGGAAAATGTGCAACCTTTGAACGAAATGATTTAAAAAAAATAAAGTTATGTTCTTTTTATTAGGAGCAGTGAATCAAATTCAAGGTATTATGCAAAAGTTTGATAGTAAGGAAACTGTACTAATAAGTCCAAAATGTCACATGACTTTGGCTTGAAGGTATTACTTGGTTGGTTGCACTGATATTTGGAAATTAGCATGAAGAAATACCACCAAAATAATAATTTATATATAATCAAATAAATTATATTGAAAACATACATGATATTTTTAAGATGGATAAATGTAAATTCACTTGCACTCAATCTCAAACTGGAGCAATCTCAAATTAGAGTGAGTTTGTCAACAAAACACATCCTAAGAAAAAACAAGAGGAAAAGGGGATTTCAAAAATGAGTATGGTTGGCATATTTTTTTCCTCCCCCTGGTTAGTGAAGCCCTATCTGCAAATGCAAATAGAGATACAGAGGGATTGCACTACTCACAACAAAATCGTAACTACAAATTCAAAGCTAGAGAGATTCCTTCTCGGAGTCGTGAACTAGGAGGATTGTATTATATGGTAGGAAACATGTTATCATGTTTTGTTATTATGTTATAATTTATTTTCAATGTTATTAAGCCTTGTCTAATTGTTTTACATTTTGACTTTTTTTGTTGGAATCCGGCCACATAAATATGTACTAAATCACTAATATATGTTGTTTATAATTCAATTTTCAATGTATAAATAGATTCAGCATGCTCAAAATTCCTTACTCGAATTACACAAAAACAATCACTCAAATCTGTGGATCTAACAATTTCTCACCAAATTTCGAGTAAATATGTTAAGCCCTAATATTGGCTCATTACCCCTTAATTGGGGCATATTATATTAGTCATGTTATTTTATTTATGTCGACATTAGGCCATTAGTTGTAATTATACCTCCTAGTCTCCTATATATACCAAGGAGACATTTTCATTTTGAATCATCTTGTAC
>JASDQU010101896.1:131313-141933 GCA_032191745.1 Picea mariana
GAGGGTTCTCTTGGATTTGCACAGGAGAGTTTTTGAGTTCGGTAGTCGAGGAGGATTAGTACAGGGGGCACCGGTTTGCTGGGGGTTTTGGGCATGGGGGCCAAGATATCCATATGGTATCCTGGAGCTAGGAAGTTTTCCTAGTTGGCAGGGTGGAAACACAGTTTGGGTTGAGTTGGTCTGTGGCTTCAAGCTGGGCAAGGAAGCAGCAGGAAGGTCAACAAGACAAGCGAAAAGAGGAGGGTTAGCATCAAACCAAGGTATTTTAAATTACGTATTTGTTTTATTCTATTATGAAATTATTATGGTAAAATTGTTTATTTCTATTATGAAATTATTATTCGTTGATAAATTTATATGCGTATGTGCTAAATTTATAAGAAATTACTAAGTTTTGGAAATCAAGTAGAAGTTACTGTTTCAGTTTATGGAATTAATGGATGTTAAATTAATACAGTTATTACACATGGTATCAGAGCGCCTTGTTCACAATCTGGAGCCTTAAGGGCCAAGTTCCCAGCTCCAACTCCAGCTCCGCCTAACCTGCAAACCAAACACAGAAATTTTAACACAAATAGAAATATAAATGAAATACATATTGAAAATGTAAAAACAAATATCACAATAAAAACAAAACTTTAAAGACTGCATAAACATTACGAGGGGTTTTACTTAGCATAAGTTGCCAAACTTCACTTAGCGACCTAAACCTCACATCTAGAATGAGGACATCATATCTTTTGGCTTCCTTCCTCGAGCAGATTATAACTACATGCATGCTTGTTTCATGGTGTCAAAATATGGATAACGACAGTCCAATAACGTAGAATATAAAAGTTTGTGTAAAATTAAACCAACAGTCACTAAAAGGAAGGCAAATTAAAATCCTCTACAAACACGATAATTTTTTTTAACAATATACTGGGCTGGCATGGTACAGAAAGTATATAGATCAAACCATCAATCCTATTTTGAAATTATTACCATTTTATATCAGAGGATTTTAGCATTCCCTTGTAGGAACGTCTAACATTCCTACTTCAGAGCAGCTTCAATTGTGTTCAGATCATTCCCAAAGGTACCAGAGATGACCCACATCTATGACAGGCTGAACTCGAAAGGCTTTTGTATATGAGGCATCCATACATTCAGACTGACTTTTGCACTGTAGTTCTGGTTCCCCATCACGTATCCCACTGCATGCTATATATATAAAATCTCAAACCATTAGAAATATAGCTAATTCTATTAGGCTAAGGATAGCATAAGAGATATGAAATGAAATTTATAGAGGTTCCAATCTCAATGTTGTAACAACAGTGAACTCTATCATGTTACAGATGATAAAATTATAGAAGGAAATGAAATAAAAACACGCGCAGGTATAAATATATAACAAATATATGTGTATAGAAGGGAAGCCCGTGGGTTTGACCCCGGGGCTTGTTTGGAGAATTTGGTGTAAACGTGTTGAAATATAGGGGAACAAAAGCATCGTGAACAAAATCTCACGCACATAAGCAGAAATAATCGACATGAACATATCATGTCCTTAAAGGATGCACTGTAGAGATAGCAACCATCGATGGAAACCATCATATAAACAACAATGATGGCTTGAAAGTATGTTGGGTTTACGGGATAAAACACTAGGAAATAATACACAGGAAATCCTACTCCTGTGGCTCTTCATTTGTTTCCACTGGCAATTCTAACAAAGACAGGAAGGAAGGAGACTGCACCACGTGGGGCAGCTCGGGAGTCCATGCCAGTCGATGAACCGGTTAGCGTTTCACCAGCTATATAAGGAGCCAAGGCACCTAAACTCGAACAAATGCAACTATAACTCCAATTGTAAGTTTTGTAATTTGTACTGTCACCCTTGCTTCTACGGCTGGCTCCATATCTGGATCAATTGAAAATGGAAAAACGGTGCACTAGTATAAGACTCCATGAGCTGCAATTTACATAACATTTTATAGGAAAAAGCCATTCAACACTGAATCTTACCCGCATTACCGAAATTATTAACCTATTCACAATCAAAATATAAATATATTCGAAGTGTTGCAAGAAAAAAATCTCTTTATTGAGCAACGTGTCGTACATCTAAATGTGATAGAGAATATGTCCCAAACTCACTAAGGTTACAGGTAGTGCCATGTTGCGTTGCTAGTCATTTTGGCGAAGCAACTCAACTTCTTTCTGGACACGGATTGGAATAGGGCCATCCACACAGTGATGCCCATTACTCTGGCTATGCATCCTGACTTCATAAGTTCGGAGGGAAACGGGGCAGTCACTCTGGTGATGCTCATCACTTTGGTGGCGGATCACACCTTCTTCATTCTTCGCGACGGGGCCGACAACTGAGTAGTCGCTTCGGTGATGGTCGTGGCTTTGGTGATGCATCCCGACTTCATGCATCTGAATGGCGATGGGGTCGTCAAACTGGTGATGCTCATCACATTGGTGATGCATCCCCAGGAGAGGGATGGACTCCTCACTGTGCTGATGCTCTTGACTTTGGTGATGCGTGGTAAATGAATTGTTGTTGATCTGTTGCCAGTATTTTTGTATCCTTTCTCCTCCCTTCGTAATACACAGAAGCCATTGCCCAAGCACCAGTGCTCAGAGACGGGCATTGAGCCTACCGAGAGGGACAGAGCAAAGTGGAGAGGCGACAGAGGAAGGACGCGGAAGTGAAGGATGCGTTTAGGGTTTGGAGAGATAGGTGTAGGATTATTTTGGAGGAAGCGGGCACGTGGGATTCATGCATGCCCGATTTGATTGTTTTTTTTATATTTTTATTTATTTTATTTAATTTTATATTTTATATATTTTATTTATTTATTTATATTGACTTTTTAAATTATTACTAAATTTAAATTTCAATGGTTTAAATCGTAACTTTTTTTTTTTTATTTATTAACAAAAAAAATAAAATAATAATATAATATGCATACATATATTTAAATATATGCAGCAAATTAAAAATAAGTATATTAATTAATTAAAAGTAATTATGATTAATTAATTAAATTAAAATGTTAGAGAGCCCATGGGTTTTGAACCCAAGACCCCCCACCAAGCGAAGCGCCTTAAGAAGAACACTAACGCCAACACACCCTCATAAGTCTTTACAAATAAATTCTTATATTTAATTAGATTAATGGTAACACTGTAGGAATTAAAGTAATATTATTATTAGGAAGATACAGTATGAAGATTAAGACTAACTGGCTTATTACCTAACCTATTGATTCGGAGCCAGCTAACCGAGTTGAATCATAATTAGTGAATGCACCGGAAATCAAGGTAAATGCTTATTTGGCGCCGTTGATCTTTGTATCCCAAGTATAAACTCTGATTGTCCAAGCATTAGGCTCACGAGACCATACACACAATTCGTTGAGCCGAGCACCAAGTCCCTCCACTCCATTCCACCAGTCAAAGTCAATGCTAAATCTCAATGCAGCAATCGACAACGCCAACACTACGTGCCAAGGAAAAGCTCCCGAGTCAAGCATCGGAGGATATTTAGTTGTAAGCAAAAAGTTAAAAGGACTTAGACTAGGACAAGTGGGAAGGAGGTGGCATATGCACTAGGAGAGTAAGCATAGGAATTGGCGAGTATGGCGCAAGGCTAGCGTAGCTACAGGGCAAGGGAACCAATAGTTTTTTTTCATAGGGGCGAAGAAATCAATCTTAGACGCTTAATCCTAATCCTAACCTAGACAATCCCCTAAAGGAGTAATGTCTGTTTACAGACAAGTAAAGAAAAATTACGCCTAACCCTGTTTCTAGTTTAAGTAGCACCAATTTGAAACGTCCTTGAACTCACCCTGAAAACTTTGGTTGATGCAGGTTAAAGCATACAGGATGGTCAGGACTCAAGGGAGTCGAGGCAAGGGAGCGTCGTTGCAAGGACCACCAACACCACCAGCGCCACCACCACCATTGCCCAAACTAGCTCTCATACTGCGCTCGTTGGAAGCCATTAATGAGACTTTAAAGGGGCGACAACCGGCAGGGACTGAAGTGGAACCCCCATTGTCTGGAACGGGTAATCCAAAAGCATCAAGGGATTCAGGGGGAGGACCTCCACCCGAAGACATCACAGGAGAATTGCAGAAAATCAAACTTTCGTAGTTTGTCGAGGGTCGCGCCAGTGAACACGCGGAAGCATAGTTGGAAGGCATGACAAGGTGTTTTTCCTTAAGGGACTATGCATCCAACTCAAAGGCAAAGATCACAATTTTTCAGTTAAGAGATAGTGCCTTGAACTGGTGGGGCAACCTGGAAAGACAACTGCACCTTACCCCAGACACAGTATCTTGGGAACTTTTCAAGGAGAGGTTCCGAAGGAAATATCTACCAGCATACTACGAGGAACAATAGGTAGGGGCATTTCATGCCTTAGTACAAGGAAACAGAACTGTAGAAGAATATGGGATCAGATTTATGGAACTGGTCAAATATGTTTCGTATATGGACAATGACCAACAGCAGGTAGAGCGCTTCGTCTATGGATTGAACCCTAAGATAAGAGCTATGGTGCAGATGTGGAAATCGTCTTCAATAGCGGAAGCGGTGGAAAATGCACGTTATGCAGAAGAACACATGAACTTAACCGGGGGTACAAGACCGACATTTCTGCATCGCCCTGGATTCGTAGGAAAGGCCCCGAGGATATTTCCTAGGGAAGGGGGCTTAAGGCCACCACCATATGGTAACAGAGTCGCACCAAGGACAATAGCTGCAGGGATTTCATTGGAAACAAGTGCAGCATCTCGTTCATCGCCAACAACGCAGACAGGCCCACGACCATATCAGGGAACAACTAGTAGGGGCAGGGGTTACAGGGGAAGGAATTCATTTCATAGATAGTCACATAACAATACATAGGTTCAATATCATGTTATCTGTTGGGGGTGCGGAAGACCCCATTACCAGCGTGACTGCCCAGAGTTACAATCAGGGTTTGTGCATAGAGAAGGAAAGGCACTAATGGGGAGATCAAGTAGCAGCCACCATATTTACGCAGTGGTTAATAACCGCCAGGCCGAAAATCAATTCACGGTGGTGGAGTCATCAGGTACGCTAAATCATATCAAAGTTAAGATTTTATTTGATTCTGGTGCGACAGATAGTTTCATTTCACCATCTGCATTAGAAAAGAGTGGTTTGGTAGCCTACGAGCACGATGACTTTAAACAAGTCGAGATGGCTTCGGGGAAAAAACAAGCAGTAGGACCTAGTGTCGATAATTGTATAGTAGACCTAAGAGTGTGTACTACCAGGTTGAAGGTATACGTCACTGCTCTTAGGGCATATGACCTAATCATTGGAATGGATTGGTTAGCATCTCACCGAGCCATGGTAGATTGTTTCGCAAAGAAGGTGCTCTGTGTCACTGATGAAGGAAGACCAGTAGAGATCCAGGGTGTACAGAGAAAAGTGTCGTTACACTTTATATCAACTATGAAGGTTAAGCGATGCTTGAAGAAAGGGTGTTGACTTTATGTAGTGGAAGCAGTGAATGATAGGAAAGGACCCTCACTAGATCAGTACCCGATATTGTCAGAATTTAAAGATGTTTTTCCGAACGAGTTACGAGGGTTACCTCCTGAGAGGGAGATTGATTTTACTATTGAGCTAAAACCTGGTGCAGAACTAATCTCCAAGACTCCGTATCGGATGACAGTGCCAGAACTTTGTGAATTGCAAATGCAGTTGAAAGAGTTACTGGACTTAGGACTAATAAGGCCTAGTGTCTCACCTTGGGGCACACCGGTAATTTTTGTAAAGAAGAAGGATGGATCCTTAGGACTGTGTATAGACTACAGGGACTTGAACTGTGCTACAATGAAAAATAGGTACCCGATGCCATGAATAGATGACCTCTTCGATCAGACGAAAGGAGCAATGATATTCTCAAAGATTGATTTGCGATCAGGGTATCATCAATTAAGGATTAAGGAAAGTGATATCCCAAAAACTGCCTTTCAAACTTGGTTTGGACATTACAAATTTGTCGTAGTACCTTTTGGATTGACCAATGCGCTAGCAGTATTCATGAGCCTCATGAATGGCGTATTCTGGAAGTATTTAGATCAATTTGTACAAGTCTTTCTAGATGACATCCTCATCTATTCGAAGAACGAAAGTGAACATGAGGAACACTTGCGAATAGTGTTGTCCTACCTTAGAGAGAACAAATTGTATGGGAAGTTGTCAAAGTGTTCCTTCTTCCAGAAAGAGATCCACTATTTAGGTCATATCATTTCGGGCGAAGGAATCTCTGTGGACCCAGAAAAGGTAAAGGCCATTATGGAGTGGCCAGTGCCAAAAAATGCCCATTAGGTGAGAAGTTTCATGGGGCTATCAATTTATTACCAAATATTTGTAGAAGGATTCTCAAAAATAGCGAAACCCATCACCACTTTTCAATGCAAGGGGGTCAGGTATGAATGGACAGAAGAGTGTGATAGTGCATTCATTGAGCTTAAGAGGTTACTAACTAGTGCGCCAATTCTATGAGTGCCAGATATGGAAAAGGACTTCACAGTCTGCACGGATGTCTTGAAGCAAGGGTTGGGGGCCGTGCTAATGCAGGATGGAGGAGTGATAGCCTATGCATCAAGGAGGTTGAAGAAACACGAAGAGTTATATGTGACTTATGATTTATAGTTGGCATCTGTAATGCTGGCTCTGAAAATTTGGAGGCACTATCTGGTGGGGAAAAACTTTGAGCTCAAAACGGAACATCAAAGTTTAAAACATCTCTTCACTCAAAGAGATCTGAATGCCAGGCAAAGGCGAAGGAGTGAGTTTATGAGTGAGTACAATTTTGGTATTTCATACATCAAGGGAAAGGAAAATGTGGTCGCAGATGCCTTGAGTAGGAGACCACGTATCTTCTCCTTGGTAACCTTAAAGGTCAATATGAGGGAACATGTGTTGACACAACTCCGAGGAGACAGTTGGTATTTAAAGGTTACTTCAAACCTCCAGAGCGGGAGGCATTTAGATCCAAAGTATGAAGGATATAGTATGGAAACAAATGGACTGTTAAGATATCGAGGAAGGATATACATCCTTGAGAATGGGGATATTCGAAGCATCATATTGAAGTAATCCCATAGAGCACTTTATTTTGCGCATCCGGGTGTGAAGAAGATGTACGCAGATATGAGGAAGCTCTTCTTCTGGGTAGGCATGAAGCGCGATGTAGTCCATTTCATCGCCAGCTGCCTAGAGTGTCAACAAGTGAAAGATGACCACCATCACCTGGTAGGCCTCCTACAACCACATGATGTTCTTGTGTCCAAATGGGAATTCATCTCTATGTATTTTGTTGTGGGGTTGCCGCTCACATCCCATAGACACAATGTCATTCTTGTGATAATGGATAAGTTAACCAAGAGTGCTCATTTTATTCCAGTTAGAGACACTTACGATGTCACTGATGTGGCACATGTGTTTGTAAGTGAGGTTATCCGTTTGCATGGGATACCTAAGAACATCATTTCAGATAGGGACTCCAGATTCACTTCTAGGTTTTGGACAAGTTTACAGTCAGCGTTGGGGACTCAATTGAACTTAAGCATAACTTATCATCCTAAAATAGATGGACAAACGGAGAGAGAAAATCAAGTCATGGAAGACATGCTTAAGATGTATGTCATGGATAATCAAACCCAGTGGGAGAAGTACTTACCTTTGGTAGAGTTTGCCTACAATAACAGTTTTCATAGTTCCATCAAAATGCCACCCTATGAATCTTTGTATGGGAGGCCATGCAGAACGCCATTGAGTTGGGATAGACTAGAAGAATGAGTAAGAGTTGGGCCAGAATTGATTCAGGAGATGGAAGAACAGGTGATTCAGATTAGGCATAGACTAAAGGAAGCACAAGATAGGCAGAAAAGATATGCGGATGCACACAGGACTGACCGAAGTTATGAAGTGGGAGACTATGTTTTCATTCGTATCAGGCCTAATAAGAGTACCATACGGTTCAGGAAGGGGACAAAGTTTTCACCTCGATTTATAGGACCATTCAGGATCCAAGAGAAAATTGGACCCGTTGCATATCGTCTCGTACTGCCACCCCACTTGCATAAAACTCATAATGTATTTCATGTATCTATTTTACATCATTATGTTTCTGATGAATCACATAAACTAAATTGGAAGGAATTGCAGGTATCAGACGTGGGAACCCTCACGGTAGAAACATTACGCATATTGGACCGTAGAGTCCGACAACTCAGGAATCATCTGGTAGACCAAGTTAAGGTCCAGTGGGACAAGTATAGTCCAGGATCTGCTACTTGGGAAGACGTCGAGACACTACAACGAGACTATCCCTCACTTTTTTTACCACCTCGAGAACATGTTTCTCGAAGGTTGGGTGTATGTAACACCACCTTTTGACTTAGAAAACCAGGATTACCTGAGGCCTATATACTTTATTTTCTAGTCACAATGAAACTATTAAGTGATACACTTAAACTTTAAATGTATGAACTTTTATGAATGATTAAATGTTATTGATGATGATGTATGTAATGCGATCTATTATGTGAATGTAAATTTTACGAATGTTTAAATGTTATTGATGATGATGTATATGATGCGACATATTGTGAGAATGTGAATTTAATGAATGTTTAAAATACTATTAGAATGATGTTGGATATGATGCGATCTATTTTGGGTAAATGATAATCTTATGAATGGGTGTCGAAATTGAATTATGGGATATTATGAGATCTATTTCTAACTGGAAAACTTTGATGTTAAATTATCGGTACAGGGATACCAAATTGAAATCATGATAGTATGCAATTACATGATGATAATGCATAGAAATGTATGAGTTTGTGTTACAGACTAATCTGCAGGTTATGGGCTATGAAATAGCCAAGGGATAATGATGATGAAAGTGGATATCAGGACCACTAACCGAGAAACATTATGGTATGAATATTGTATGTGAAATTATATTGGTTTAGATGCATTGCTATGATATGTGGACCAGTGCATGATTTCAGGTGATGACACTGCCCAAAACCGAATAAACGATGACAAAACCCCCAGCAACACGGTGCCACTGTATATTCCATTATAGGGTGTGGACCCTAGTTATGATTAGGAGGGGTGGAGGCATTTCCCACCGTGTATCCTCCAAAACCTGAAGTCATGGGATGATGATTGTCAGATGCCTGCTAGGGAAGTTTGGTCGAGATAGCGACACTTCCGCTTACGGGTTCTATTTGGAGTTAGGTCAATATAGTTGACGCTCCAAGATAGTCTAGCAGAGGAAGGACAGGAATGGATATGGAAGTAGGTTAGGGAGGAAGGATGAGTAGTAATAGTTGAGAAGGTATGGAGATCTGTCTTGTGGTGGAATTTAATGTTTTCCCTTCAAAAAAAAAAGGAAATGTGTATATATGAATATTCATAATTACGTAACTAAACCACAGTTGTCTAAATAAATTTTTTTGAACTGGATAATAGTAATTAAAGGATTTCTCAAACAATTAATTGGTTTGTTGTCTTTTATAAAAGACTAGTCTTGCTGACTGGATTGGATGCATACATAAATTACTAAAGGATGATAGTTTTGATTATTAGTACATGCACAAGACTTGTATGTACTAGCTACACGTGCATTTATTGTACATATACACTAGTATGTATGGGTTTTATTGACTTACTTACTGATAATGTCGGTTAATTGTTATGAATATGTGAACCAGGTTTCTTTTCCTTTGTACCATAAGACACCCTAACTTCGGGATGAAGTTTCCTGAAGGGTGGGTGTATGTAACAACCCTAGTAAAAATTTATTAGGTAATTAATTTTTCTAACATGTTATTAATTAAACAAATATTGGTATAATGATACTAATTAAATATTTATTAATTAATTAATTGTTATAATTTGATTAATTATTTACTTGTTACATTCATTGACATGGATATTAAATTAATAGGGTTAATAAATTATATTGTTTAATTAAATGATCTACGTATGCTTGGGGATAAGAAGCATTAATAAACGGATTAGGAACATTAATAATTGGGTAAGGGGCATTAACTATGAGGATAAGGTAATAAATGTGTAGGTAAAGAAATAAATGAGGAGAAAGGGCGGTGAAGGGGGGATATGAGCGGAAGAGGGTTTGCGGAAGGGGGATCATTCTACTTGTTTTGGAGGAGGGTTCTCTTGGATTTTTGGGGAGGGTTCTCTTGGATTTGCACAGGAGAGTTTTTGAGTTCGGTAGTCGGGGAGGATTAGTGCAGGGGGCACTGGTTTGCTGGGGGTTTTGGGCACAGGGGCCAGGATATCCATATGGTATCCTGGAGATAGGAAGTTGTCCTAGTTGGTAGGGTGGAAACATGGTTTGGGCAAAGTTGGTACATGGCTTCAAGTTGGGCAAGGCAGCAGTAGGAAGGTCAACAAGACAAGCGGAAAGCAGAGGGTTAGCATCAGACCAAGGTATTTTAAATTACGTATTTGTTTTATTCTGTTATGAAATTATTATGGTAAAATTGTTTATTTCTGTTATGAAATTATTATTCGTTGATAAATTTATATGCGTATGTG
>JASDQU010101896.1:141983-159017 GCA_032191745.1 Picea mariana
CTACAATAACAGTTTTCATAGCTCCATCGGAATGCCACCCTATGAATCTTTGTATGGGAGGCCATGCAGAATGCCATTGAGTTGGGATAGACTAGAAGACTGAGTAATAGTTGGGCTAGAATTGATTCAGAAGATGGAAGAACAGGTGATTCATATTAGGCAGAGACTAAAGGAAGCTTAGGATAGGAAAAAGAGTTATGTGGATGCACACAGGACCGACCGAAGTTATGAAGTGGGAGACCAGGTTTTCATTCGCATCAGGCCTAATAAGAGTACCATACGGTTCGGGAAGGGGACAAAGTTGTCACCTTGATTTATAGGACCATTCAGAATCCAAGAGAAAATTGGACCCATTGCATATCGTCTCGTACTACCACCCCACTTGCATAAAACTCATAATGTATTTCACTTATCTGTTTTATGTCATTATGTTGCTGATGAATCACATAAACTAAATTGGAAGGAATTGCAGGTATCGGACGTGGGAACCCTCACGGTAGAACCATTACGCATATTGGACCGTAGGGTTTGATAGCTCAGGAACCGTCTGGTAGACCAAGTTAAGGTCCAGTGGGACAAGTATAGTCCAGGATCTGCTACTTGGGAAGACGCCGAGACACTATGATGAGACTATCCCTCACTTTTTTGACCACCTCGAGAATATGTTTCTCGAAGGCTAGGTGTATGTAACACCACCTTTGACTTAGACAGCCAGGATTACCTGAGGCCTATACACTTTATTTTCTAGTCACAATGAAACTATTAAGTGATACACCTAAACTTTAAATGTATGAACTTTTATGTATGATTAAATGTTATTGATGAGGATGTATGTAATGTGATCTATTATGTGAATGTGAATTTAATGAATGTTTAAATGCTATTAGGATGATGTTGAATATGATGCAATCAATTTTGGGTAAATGATAATCTTATGAATGGGTGTCGAAATTGAATTATGGGATATTATGAGATCTATTTCTAACTGGAAAACTTTGATGTTAATTTATCAGTATAGGGACACCAAATTGAAATGATGATAGTATGCAATTACATGATGATAATGCATAGAAATGTATGAGTTTGTGTTACAGACTAATTTGCAGATTATGGGCTATGAAATAGCCAAGGGATAAAGATGATGAAAGTGGATATCATGACCACTAGCCAAGAAACATTATGGTATGAATATTGTATGTGAAATTATATTAGTTTGGATGCATTGCTATGATATGTGGACCAGTGCATGATTTCAGGTGATGACACTGCCCAAAACCGAATAAACGATGACAAAACCCCTAGCAACACGGTGCCACTGTATATTCCATTGTAGGGTGTGGACCCTAGTTATGATTAGGAGGGGTGGAGGAATTTCCCACTGTATATCCTCCGAAACCTGAATTCATGGGAGGACGGTGTTAATTCACGCTCCCTAAGATGTGTGATGATGATTGTCAGATGCTTGCTAGGGAAGCTTGGTAAAGATAGCGACACTTCCGCTTACAGGTTCTATTTGGAGTTAGGTCAATATAGTTGACGCTCCAAGATAGTCTTGCAGAGAAAGGATAGGAATGGAGATTGAAGTAGGTTAGGGAGGAAGGATGAGTAGTAATAGTTGAGAAGGTATGGAGATTTGTCTTAAGGTGGAATTTAATGTTTTCCCTTCAAAAAAAAAAGAAATGTGTATATATGAATATTCATAATTACATAACTAAACCACNCAAAACCGAATAAACGATGACAAAACCCCTAGCAACACGGTGCCACTGTATATTCCATTGTAGGGTGTGGACCCTAGTTATGATTAGGAGGGATGGAGGCATTTCCCACCGTGTATCCTCCAAAACCTGAAGTCATGGGAGGAGGGTGTTAGCTCACACTCCCCAAGATGTGGGATGATGACTATCAAATGCCTTCTAGGGAAGTTTGGTCGAGATAGAGACACTTCCGCTAATGGGTTCTATTTGGAGTTAGGTCAATATAGTTGATGCTCCAAGATAGTCTAGTAGAGGAAGGATAGAAATGGAGATGGAAGTAGGTTAGGGAGGAAGGATGAGTAGTAATAGTTGAGAAGGTATGGAGATCTGTCTTGTGGTGGAATTTAATGTTTTCCCTTCAAAAAAAAGAAAGAAATGTGTATATGAATATTCATAATTACGTAACTAAACCACAGTTGTCTAAATAAAAATTGTTGAACTGGATAATAGTAATTAAAGGATTTCTCAAACAACTGATTGGTTTGTTGTCTTTTATAAAAGACTAGTCTTGCTGACTGGATTAGATGCATACATGAATTACTAAAGGATGATAGTTTTGATTATTAGTACACGCACGAGACTTGTATGTACTAGCTACACATGCATTTCTTGTACATATACACTAGTATGTATGGGTTTTCTTGACTTACTTACTGATAATGTCGGTTAATTGTTATGAATATGTGAACTAGGTTTCTTTTCCTTTGTACCATAAGACACCTTAACTTCGGGACGAAGTTTCCTAAAGGGTGGGTGTATGTAACAACCCTAGTAAAAATTTATCAGGTAATTATTTTTTCTAACATGTTATTAATTAAACAAAGATTGGTATAATGATACTAATTAAATACTAATTAATTAGTTAATTGTTATAATTTGATTAATTAATTGATTAATTAATTACCTGTTACATTCATTAACATGGGTATTAAATTAAGAGGGTTAATAAATTATATCGTTTAATTAAATGATCTACGTATGCTAGGGAATAAGAAGCATTAATAAATGGATAAGGAACATTAATAATTGGGTAAGGGGCATTAACTATGAGGATAAGGTAATAAATGTGTAGGTAAAGAAATAAATGAGGAGAAAGGGCGGTGAAGGGGGGATATGAGCGGAAGAGGGTTTACGGAAGGGAGGATCATTCTACTTGTTTTGGGAAGAGGGTTCTCTTGGATTTTGGGAGGGTTCTCTTGGATTTGTACAGGAGAGTTTTTGAGTTTGGTAGTCGGGGAGGATTAGTACAGGGGGCACCGATTTGCTGGGGGTTTTGGGCACAGGGGCCAGGATATCCATATGGTATCCTGGAGCTAGGAAGTTGTCCTAGTTGGCAGGGTGGAAACACGATTTGGGCAGAGTTGGTCCGTGGATTCAAGTTGGGCAAGGCAGCAGCAGGAAGGTCAACAAGACAAGCGGAAAGCGGAGGGTTAGCATCAGACCAAGGTATTTTAAATTACGTATTTGTTTTATTATGTTATGAAATTATTATGGTAAAATTGTTTATTTTTGTTATGAAATTATTATTCATTGATAAATTTATATGCGTATGTGCTGAATTTATAAGAAATTACTGAGTTTATGAAATCAAGTAGAAGTTACTGTTTCAGTTTATGGAATTAATGGATGTTAAATTAATACGGTTACTACAAGCACAAGAGAAGACCCAGGGTTCAACGCTTCAACAATGCACCAACAAAACCCTAACTACCAGCCCTTTCGGCAACACCTGCAATGCAGATGAAGTCTCACCCGAGGTAGAAGCAGGGATGGTTGTAGGACTCAAATGTCTGCAACCTAGCTGGGACACAGATATGTGATTACGACACCTTAACAAAGAACTTAACAATTATAGTTCATTAGTATTTAACCTTTTTCTATAGTGCAAATAAACCCTAATTACAGAGCAATGTAGTATTCACTCAGATCTAACACATCTAAGCATTCAACATTTGGAAACAGATCATATCTAGCATACATTCATAGCACTAAGCACTTAGCTATCATATCTTATCCATCTAAGAATAAATTATGGCACTAAGCAGTAATCATATAAACAATAAAACATTCACAATGCACAAAGAAACCACAACACAAGATATACATGGTTCACCCCCAGCCTAGGGCTACGCCCACCAACTCTTATCTTCTTTATTATCTTCGGTCAAGCTTCCTATAGCACAGAACATCAAACCCAACTCTGCATAGGACAGGAGATCTACACGCACCTTGCTAGATCCTCCTTCCTTGAGTTAGATTGTGGCACAAAGCCTTCTTACACAATCTACACACAAGCCTCTTACAATCACTTGCACTTAGCTCTGCAAGTCTTAACACATAGTATGCACAAAGCCTCTAGATCTGCACTAAGTCGATTCTACTAGGTCTCTCTTCTTACATAGCCTAGATTTCTATTTATACATTACAAAATGGGCCTAAACATGGGTAAACACATGGGATGACATCCCCATACCCGTTACATAAGCTCATAACCAAAAAATCCCTAAAAAGGGGTCAAGATCCCATGATCTCTGCTTCGACTTGTGCTCCGCCTTCGACACCCTGTCGAAGTCCCAAAATTGGTCAAACCTGACCAAGGATCCTCAAAGCCTAGTCAAGGGACAACATTCCCCCAACACTCACATGTGATTTGTCCCGAGTCACTCTTCTTTGGGTGGCTCTGCCTCAAAATCTTCAAGCTTGGCTTGAGCTTCATCGACCTGCTGCTGCGCCATGACCTCCTACTCGACGAACTCTTGAATAACTTCTTCGTTGATAGGTCCCTCTAAGCATTGTTCAACTGAAGTGACTACTTGTTCCATCTCTGCTCCTCGTCCTTCAATCTCCTCAAACAGTTGTCAAGCTGTGTCCTGGACTGGCTGGAGTCTCTGAGTCACTTCCATGAATTTTCTCTATATGGTGTGAACCTGTTGTTGAATAGTGCGTTGTTCATGGAATCGCGTCATCATTTCAACTGTTGATAGGGGCTTTAACTGTGCCTGAACTATTGTTGCTTGCTGCTTTGCCTCTTGGAGTTATGACTCCAGTGCCTTCAATTCAGGATCCTCAGTGAGTCGCTTGTAACTCTGGGCACTACAATCACTTAACTGTTTACATTCCATGATGAGGGCCTTGATTCTTTCAACTGAGCTCTGAGAAGTTGCTTCTCTTTGATCTCGCACATCCTGTAGAGTGCTTGGTACTATTTGTAGCTCTAGATCTGTTATTCTCTGTTGAAGCTGTTGGATGGATTCAACAAGATGTGCTACTTGATGCTCTATTGGTTCTTCCACTGTTTTCTCTAAGCCTATCACAGAGTGAAGTTCTCTGATGACCGCTTCTTTTAATCCAATCTGCTCTATGAGCAACTGTTCTTTCTCATGCTAGATCTGCGCCTTTTCCTCTTCAAAATTTTCTTGGAGGGCAACCTTCTCCTACTGCGCAATTCAGTGTTGCTCTACTGCTTCTTCTTGTGCTTGCTTCAGGGCCACTATGGTCTATTCTTTTTCTTCTTGTGTGTGATGAAGGTGAGCTTTGGTCACATCAGCTAGTCGACAGAGTTGGGTAGGATCATCTCCCAACTCTGGTGCATCTGATGGTGGGGGTGCAGTGGACACTACGCAGCTGGATTGAAGGGCCTGTTGTACCCCTCACAGTTCTGATTCAATTTTTTCATACATAGTCTCTTGCTTAGCTTCATTTATCTGCAAAAAATCTTCTGAGGCATCTCATACAACTGTGATGATAAATTCGAAGTCATCGAGCATGAGCACAGTCTTCAGCTTGGTCTTAGTAGCTCTAGATTTCTTTCGTGATGTAGGTTTCATGGGAGAAACCTTTGTTTTCTTAGATGGATCAACCTCATCAACGAGATCCCTAGGCGGTGTTACTTCACCTTGTTTCTGTTGATCATGTTTTCCATTGGTCTCTTCTTTATCTACTTCGTCATCACCTCCTCCTCCAGGTGAGTTTGAAGAAATTTCTTCTGATGCATTGCTCAACTGCTGGACTTCTTCTGTCTTCTTCCTTCTACTAGTTCCAGGTGTATCATGTGCTTTATGAGTGGCCTCCAAGATTCCGATTTGTTTGGGGTCAGATAGTTCTGTGGGGTCAACAGGCATGAGGAGATCTGCAAGCCAGTCCTTGGTTATCTCTTCTAGGTCTTACTCTGTGATATTATAGTATGACTGAAGCTCTTCTTTACTCTCGTCTGCACGCATAGTGATGTAAATGAAGTTTTGATCTGCACGGAACTTTATAAGTGTCCTGAATCGGTGTAGATTATTCAACGTCATACAAGGGACAACTTCAATAGCCCTTTTCAACTGGAGATAGTATGTATGGAATACTATGTTTGACTTCCATTGCTTCTCCATATTGCTCAAGTACCACAACATGGTGAAATTCGTAGTGAGCGGTTCGAATGGCTCGATGTCTGGGAAGGTCACAACTTCCAGCATCTCCCAAGAAGTAAACAAGATGAGGATCGACAACCAGCTAAAATGGAACTCATAACCTTGATCCTGAGCTTCGCGATAATCCAATTCTAATTGGTTGAATAAGTACTTTTCCCAGTTCATCTGAAGTCCTTCCACACATTTTCCAATGAGGTCGACAATGAACCCTATGACCTACGTAGTTTTGGTCTTTCTCACTATATTTATTGTGATCAACTGGAAGGCCAGCCACATTGCACCATTCTAGATGGAAGCTACCTTGTAGCCTCGCATCCCCTTTTCTACATCGCCATATGTATCCTTAATTCTCTGTGCCAGTGCGCGATATGCAACCTTCCCTGGGTAGAAGTCTTGTGGGTCGGGTCCCTGCATGCTCAATCCGGTGATCCTGTGGATCAACGTCGGATCGACAATGATGTGTCTATCTAGCCACAAATATCTGCCATGGAAGCATGACATCAGGAGCTTAATGCATGCATTAACCTCCTGGTGCCTTCCAAAATGTGGTAGCTTCATTACGTTCAGGAAAGTGGACTGCGCGAGGTCCATAGTCCATGGTTGGGGGATTATCCCTGACTTCTTCCCCTTTGTCCTAGTCAGATACCTGTGAGGAGCAAGCATACTATAGTTCTTGCGATCCCTTAGGTTGAAGTCATTGAATTTTAATGCCATGATATTATCCAGCTACGGTCTAACTACATGTATCCCCTTCGAGAGGTACGCAGTAACGAGAGTGTAATCAAAGTCCCTGGGGACACTGTCACGACTCACCACGCTAGCCAGAGGTAGGATGTAGTCAGTCAGGATAGTCAGATTAACTTCATGTTCACCAAGTCATCTTGATGCTTGGTTATTTTCTCATCTGCAACTCGAGATGGTCTAGATCTGCAAGTAGTCGACAGGGAGGCTTGCACTCCTCACGTTGATGAAGCTTGAACTCATGTGGACATCACTCTCTCAGCCATCAGATCGATTAGTACTTCTTCAACCGACTTCTCTATGGTGCTGAGTTCATCCAACATGCACTCTCATGATCAAATAACTTAGGTTGGTGAGTGAATGCTCAATGTAATAGGACAAGTGTCTAAAGCTCAGTAAACACAACATTGTAGCAATAAGTTCTTCTGTTGGCTTGTATACAATTCACAAAAATGTTCTCAGTGCAATAATTGACAGACTAAGTAGATAGAGAGGTAACAGATCTCTCAAATGGGTGAGAAGTCTTCATCAATGCAATTTTGTCCATTGCGGCGTGGTCTCAATGGTTCGATGGAGAGCTTTCTGGTCATAACTATTGTTCTAATAGTTTGGGAGCATCGATCTAATGGTTATAATGCTTCCAATGGTCATATCACTCCGCCATGGTGAGGGGTTCTTCAAGACTTTTTGTGTTCTTTCAGCTTCGACATCCAAATTTTTGGTCCTCAGTAGCTTCGACTGGTTTTATTTTTATTCCAGTAAGTGTGCTATTCTCTTAGCCATGAAGTCTCTTAGTTATTGATTTTTCTGTTCTAGAGCTTCCTCTTGTTTTTTTCGGATCTGATCTTTCTCAATCCAGGTTTTTCCTAGTAACATAGCAAATGGGGCATTGTTCTCAAAAAATTTAACAACCTCAATTTCTTCCTCTGTTGAAGTTCCATGAACACTCATAGACGTCTGGGTGATTCTTCCACATAGGGTTATCAACTTGCCTCTAAATAACCCTATTCCCCCCAATGAAGGAGTCATAGTAGGATTTCCTAAAAATTCCCAAGTTCTTTCTGTCATGATATTCATCTGTGTTTCCTCATCTAGAACACAGTCTATGTTGAAGTCTCATATTCTTTCTTCTATGCACTCTTTTTCTTTGAAGATCTCCGATAAGTTGATATTTTTGTGATCGTTCAAGGTTTCTTTCATTTCTGACAATACAGTCACTAATTCTTTCTGGGGTTCTTCCATGGTCTCAGTTTTGTGGCCTTCCTCAGGGTTTTCTTATCTCATATTCATTCTTTCAACCTTAGCAATCATTCTAGGGCAATCCAGAATATCATGGTCCATATCTTTACAACAAAGACAACTAGGTATTCTATCAGGGCAATCTTTAACGAGATGGCTTGACCTTCTACAATTGTAACACAGGGTTATTCCTCTCTTTCTTTTAAATGATCCCTAGCCTCTCCTATACTGTGCACTAGGATCATAGTAGCTAACCTGCAGAAAATTCTTTCTAGGATCCTGCATCCATTTGTTAGTCCAAACATTCTTTCTATGCATAGGAATAACATATCTTTCATTATTTCTATGAGATCTATTCATACCAAACCTTCTTTCTTCTAACTGTGCCCTAGTTTTCAGACTAGGACAAAATCTATCAAGCACACATAGATCCATACTTTTGAAACAAAAATGTTCACATATCTTACCTTTAACAGAGCACAAATCTTTTAGATCTTACCTCTTTTCTTTAGATCCACTTCCTTTCTTAGCACAAAGCTTCACAAAATAGAATACTGTGCACTAAAGAAATATATCTATGCACAGAGATTTCTTTCTTTTCCTCAGTTCCCAGCAATCATAGTTTTAGTCTCGATAACAAAACCATTTGTTGGAGCCTAGGGGAAAAAATAGGGTTCAACGCTTTAACAACACACTAACAAAACCCTAACTATTGGCCCTTTTGGCAACACCTGCGAAGCAGATGAAGTCTCACTCGACGTAAAGGCAGGGGTGGTTGCAGGACTCAGATGTCTGCAACCTAGCTAGGACACATATCTGTGATTACAACACCTTAACAGAGCACCTAGAAATTATAGTTCATTAGTGTTTAACCTTTGTCTACAACACAGATAAACCCTAATTACAGAGTAGCGCAATATTCATTGAGATCTAACACATCTAAGCATTCAACATTTGGAAACAAATCAGATCTAGCATACATTTACATCACTAAGCACTTAGCTATCATATCTTATCCATCTAAGAATACATTATGGCACTAAGCAGTAATCATATAAACAATAAAACATTCACAATGCACAAAGAAACCACAACATGGGATATACGTGGTTCACCCACATCCTAGGGCTACTTCCACCAACTCTTCTCTTATTTATTATCTTCGTTCAAGCTTCCTACAACACAGAACATCAAACCCAACTCCACATAGGACAGGAGATCTTCACACACCTCGCCATATCCTCCTTCCTTGAGTTAGATTGTGGCACAAAGCCTTCTTACACAATCTACACACAAGCCTCTTACAATCACTTACACTTATCTCTGCAAGTCTTAACACATAGTATGCACAAATCCTCTAGCTCCACACTAAGTCAATTCTACTAGGTCTCTCTTCTTACATCACCTAGCTTCCTATTTATACATTACAAAATGGGCCTAAACATGGGTAAACCCATGGGCCGACATCGCCATACCCGTTACATAATCCCATAACCCAAAAATCCCTAAAAAGGGGCCGAGATCCCACAATCTCTGCTTCGACTTGCGCTCCACCTTCAACAGCCAGTCAAAGTCCCAAAATAGGTCAAACCTAACCAAGGATCCTCAAAACTTGGTCAAGGGCCAACAAACACTATTAGATGTTGTCCATAAGTACCCTACTTACAACAAGAAATGTACTCCATTCTGCAAGCCTGTCACCATTGGAGACATTACATTCTTGGGAAGGAGACAATCATCCACACTGATCACAAGCCACTATAGTTCATACAGACCTAAGGAAAATTGCAAAATGACCGCCATCAAAAGTGGTCCACATACTTACAAAAATTCTACCTCAACATCAAGTATAAAACAGGAAGTACCAACCAAGTTGTTGATTGCCTCAACCGACCTCCAATCATGACACTCACCACGGTGCTAGACTCTTTCGGCCATGAGACCTCCAGATGGCCCCACCTCTACAAGACAAACCCTGTCTTCTCCACTAGCTACCAAATGTTGGGCCCCAACTTAGTGGTCGCTAATTTCCATCTTCAAGATGGTTTGTTGTGTTATCTAGTCCATATCTTCATTCCATCAAGAGAGAGTGAGAAGATGATTTGGGAATCTCACTATAGTCAGGTGGCAGGACACTTTGGCATCAAAAATATAGTGGCAGTGCTGCAAAAACATTTCTATCGGCCAAAACTTCAACAATATGTCGACAAGTATATTAGGTCCTACACCGCTTGTGATATTGCCAAACCAACCACTAAGAAACAAGGCCTGTACACCCCTCTTCCTACTCCTGACAGGCCATGGGAATCCATCTCAATGGACTACATGTCGGGACTCCCACCCACTAAGAGGGGAAATGACTGTTTTTTTGTGGTTGTTGATCGCTTTTCCAATATGGCGATTCTAGCCACCTGCAAGAAGAAGATCACAATAGAAGACACTTCCAAGATCTTCTTTGAATGAGTATGGGTACATTTCAGGATCCCACAAACCATTATCTCATACCGTGAAAGTCGGTTCCTCATCACATTCTGTTCGATCCTCTAGTCACTGCTAGATACCAAGCTCACCAAATCCACTGCCTTCCAACCCCAGATAGATGGCCAAACTTAGGTCATTAGTCAGATGATCGTACATATCATGCACATGTACAATTCAAAAAACCCTCACGCATGGGATGATATTCTTCCCTATGTCCAACATAGCTACAATCGAGCCCTACATATCTCAACTGGCCACAGTCCCTTTCAGGTGGGGTTGGGATTCCAACCATTGGGCCCCGTGGATGTTGCACTACCCCTAGTGACCACCTTGCCTGACGCGTCCCCTGCTTCACCAGAAGCTAACAAATCCATTTGGTTCATTGAGATGATCTAGCACATCCATCAATAGGTTCAAGATATTCTACAAAAGTCTAATGCCAAGTATAAGTAGCGCCATGATCAACATCGAGTGCCACATAAGTTTCAGGTGGGAGACAAAGTTTGGTTCCACTTGCAGAAATAAATCCTTACAGGGCCCCATCGGAATATTCTCCCACTATGTTATGGGTCATACACCATCACCAAGGCTATGGGTGACAATGCTTTTGAGCTCAACATTCCCCCATTCCTTGGCCTGCACCCAGTCTTCAACGTGGCTCTCCTTCGACCATATTTCCCACCATTATTGGACACCTCAGAGATAGAAGAGCAGTTGAAACCAATATATCTCAACCTTGACTACATGAAACATACATCCAATGATCATATCAAAGGATCCATCTTTATCGAGTTGTCAAAGTAGGGCAACTCCTGCACCAAGGCAAGTTGCTCACTCGGGGCCAAATTCAGTAGAAATTTCCTCATCTAATGGGGGAACTCAATGAAATGGATACCATTTCTTCCTAAGGAGGAATGATCCAGGTGGATATTGGTGGCCACCCACGTTTTCCAACTCGCTCAAAATAGTTTTCTGGCAATTTTGGCAATTTACTATTTTTAGTAGTTTTTAACTTCTGGGGCCATTTTGAGGGCCTAAATGAAGTTTTTTTGAGATAGATATTCTCAATGATAACCAAAGGATATAACTAAGCCCCCAAAATGAATCTCCTTGACGATACCTTTCCGATGGGCTATCGTGCACCTAAAACGAAGATTGTATGCAAAAGTTATGACCCCGGGAAGTTGATGTACTAACTTACCCAAACGAGGCCCACATGACTTTTGGCACTTCATCTCCTAGGGTTAGGTTTTTGGGTGTCTAGGGTTTTTGACATTCCTGTTTATTGTAAAAATTCCTTCAGAGCCTCATTGTAATCATCTTCTTGCGAATGAGCTCAACCGTCACATCTCTTCTCAGAGATAAGTCACCACCATTCCAACAAGCTTGTTTTCTGATGCATTTTACAGTTTCATCTTATTTCCTTATTGAATAGAAAACCGGTTTTACTGTATCTCTGTTATTCCGTGTTAAGCATATTTTAATAATCTGTATTCATTTCATTCTGCTCATAAAATCTGGATCATGACGAATACACTTATTCGTAAGAAGATGAGTACAATGAGGCTCTAAAGGCCTTTTTACAATATAAATGAATGTCAAAACCCTAGACATCCAAAAAACTAACCCTAGGAGATGAAGCACGAAAATTCATGTGGGCTCCATTGGGGTAAATTAGTACATCAACTTCCCGTGGTCGTAACTTTTGCATACGATCTATGTTTAGGGCACACAATTGCTCATTGGAAAGGTCTTTATGAGGAACTTCATTAAGAGTTTTAATTAGATCCTTTAGATTTCATTGGAGTGCCTGATTGCGAAAAAAGAGTCATTTAGACACTCAAAATGGACCCAGAATTTTGGGACCCAAAAATTTGCTAAAAATAGTAAGTTTCCAAAAAATTGTTTTGAGTCAGTTGAAATAGGTGGGTGGCCATATAGATCCTCCTGGATCAATCCTCCCCCCTTAGGAAGAAATGGTATCCATTTCATTGAGTTTCCCCATCAGATGAGGAAATATCTGTTGAATTTGAGCTTGGTGAGCCTCCTACTTTGGTGCAGGAGCTGTTGTACTTTAACAACCTGATAAAATTGGATCCTATGCTGGTGATTTCCCTTGACCTGTGTGTCCATGATCTGATCATTGGATTTCTGCTACATACAGTCAAGGTTGATATATGTTGGTGTCAACTATTCTTCTATCTCCAAGGTGTCTAATAATGGTGAAAAATAATGTCGAAGGAGGTCCACATTGAACACTGGGTACAAGCCAAGGAATGAGGGAAGGTTGAGCTTTAAATAATTGTCACCCACAACCTTGGTGATGGTGTAAGGTCCATAACAAAGTGGATGAAGCTTCTGATGAGGCTCTGCAAGGCGTTCTTTCCACAAGTGAAATCAAACTTTGTCTCCCACCTGAAACTGGTGTGGCACCCAGTGTTGATCATGACGTTGGTTGTTCTTGGCATTGGACTTCTATAAAATATCCTGAACCTATTGGCAGATGTGCTGGATCCACTCAATGAACCGGATGGCTTTTTCAATTTCATTTGGAGCATGCGATGATACTACTTGGGAGGCCACAAGGGGTAGTGCAACATCCATGGGACCCAATGGCTGAAATCCCAACCCCACCTGAAAGGGGTTGTGGCCGATTGAGCTATGTATGGATATGTTGTAGCTGTGTTGAACATAGGGATGAATCTCGTCCTAGGTGTGGGGGTCCTTGGAATTGTACATGCATAGGATGTGGAGGATCATCCAGTTTAAAACCTCGATTTGGCCATCTCTCTAGGGGTGGAAGGTAGTAGATTTGATGAGTTTGGTGTCCAACAGTGACCAGAGGCTCGACCAAAATGTGCTAAGGAACCGTCTGTCCCAATCTGAGATATTGGTTTATGGGACCCCAAAGTGTACCCACACTCATTCAAAGAAGATCTTGGCAGTGGCCTCCATTGTGATTCTCTTCTTGCAAGAGGTCATAATTGCCATCTTGGAAAAGGTCATAATTGCCATCTTGGAAAAGCGATCAACAACCACAAAAAAAATAGTCATTTCCCCGCTTGGTGGATGAAAGGCCTGACATGTAGTCCATTGAGATGGATTCTCATGGATTTCAGGAGTAGGTAGAGGAGTGTACATTCCTTGTTGCTTATTCATAGGTTTGGTAATAGCACAGGTAGTGCAGGACCATATATACTTGATGACATCCTGTCGAAGTTTCATCCAGTAGAAATGTCATTGCAACACTGCCACTATATTTTCCACGCTAGAGTGTCATTCCACTTGAATATAGTGGGCTTCCAAAATCATCTTCACTCACTCGCTTGATGGAATGCAAACATGGCCCAGATGGCACAACAACCCGTCCTGGAGATGGAAAATAGTGATAGTTGTGTTTGTGCCCAACATCTGGTAGGTTTTGGTGAAGTCAGTATCTGTCTCATAGAGGTGGGTACATCCAGAGGTCTCGTGGATGCGAGAGTCTATCATTTTGGTGAGTGTCACGACTGGAGGTATGATGAGGTAATCAACAACTCGGTTGGTAATTCATGTTTTATACTTGATGTTGAGGTGGAACTGCTGCAAATATGTGGACCACTTCTGATGGAAGTCATTTTGCAATTTTTATTGTGTCTACATGAAATGCAGTGACTTATGATCAATGTGGATGAATGTCTCCTTCCCGAGAATGTAATGCCTCCACTAGCAGAAGGATTGCACAATGGAGTACAATTATTTGTCATAAGTAGGGTACTTATAGACATCATATGATAGTGTCTCACTATGATAGGCCACAGGGTGGTCGTGCTGAGTGAGGACTGTGCCCACAACATAATTTGAAGCATCTGTCTCGATCTCAAAGGGTTTTTATAGTTCAAGTAATGAAAGCATTGGGGCTAAGCACAAGCGTTGCTTCATATAATTGAACGCTTTCTATTGGGACATGCCCCACACAAATGTTTCATTACCACCACCACTCGGTATTTGAATAAGGGCCCATGCAATATTGGAGAATCCCAACACAAACCTGCGATAGAAATTGGCAAGGCCTAAGAATCTTCGAAGATCAATGAGTGTGGTTGGGGTTGGCCAGTCACTAATGACTTGGATATTGGTTAGATCAACATGCACACCATGTGCATCAACAATGTAGCCTAGGTATTGGACCTTGTCCATGCTGAAGGAGCATTTTTCCAAGATTACATATAGCTTATGTTGTCGCAGAGTGTGCAAAGCTTGTTGAATATGCTGCAAGTGTTCTTCCAAAGTCTTGTTGTAGATGAGGATGTCATCCAGATACACCACCAAAAAATAATTAGTGAAAGGATGCAAGATATCATCCATCATCCTCATGAAAGTTGTTGGGGCATTTGTCAAACCAAAGGGCATGACCAACCATTCAAAAAGACCTTCTTTTGACTTGAAGGTAGTTTTCCATATATATTTCTTCTCTATTATGACCTGATGGTATCCAGACTTCAAATCAGTCTTACTGAAGTATTTTTCTCCCTTGATATGATCAAGGATATCGTCAATTTAGGAAATATAGTATCGGTTCCTAACTGTGATTTTATTTAGGGCCCAATAGTCAATGCAGAGTCACCAAGTTTCGTCTTTCTTTTGCACCATCACAATTGGGCTTCCACAAGGTGATGAGTTGGGTTATATGTTCCCCTTGTGGAGTAGTTCTTGGATCTAAATATTGATCTCCTCATTTTCTAGAAAAGAGCAACGATATACTGTCCCATTGGGTAGTGGTGCGTCGAGGGCCAGATTGATGGGATGCTTCACCTAACAGTGCAGAGGTACCCCAATAGGTGATAAGAAGATGTCTTTGTATTCCTCCATGACCTTATCCACTTGCTTCTAATACATGGAGAGCTCGAACGCGGAGACCATGAATGTGGCTACAACCTTTCTCTCACTCTAAGAGAACATCACGAAGAAGACAAACTTCCCGGTTTGAGGAATGAACTTCCTGCATTGCTTGGCAGAGATCAAGGAAATAACACTAGGTGGGACTACCTCGGGTATCCTGTACAATTTCCTGTTCAAAGTAATAATAACAATGTGAGGCCTAGACCCATATACAACATGACATTTCCATAAATAAGGTTGGCCCAAAAGAACATCACAAACTTCAAGGGGAGAAATGTTGTTATAAAAATAGGATCGCAGAGCAATAAAATAAAACACAAAATATACACAATACAATAGAGACACAGATATATGTGGTTCACCCAGTGTGGGCTATGTCCACCAGATAATTTGCCAATTTCTTCCTTTTTACTATCCAACAAAATGAAGGGATACAACCAACAACACACCATTTGTAACTTCCTATTCTTTCTCTCATAGTCTCCTCTCTCAGAATACAATATTCGCGATAATGCACAGTCGCAATAAAATTCCCTCATAAAAGAGGGTTTCCTTCTAGGGAAGAAAAGCCTAAAATAACTTATACCGTCAGAAATGTGACATTATAATGAATGGCTCATATTGACTATGAAATTACAATATTTTACAAGGCAATTATTCCCAATATTTCACTTCGGGGGCACTGCCCCTGAATCCCCCACCAGGGGAGGGCTACAAAAATTGTTGTCACCCCCGTAGACCCCCCTGGAGATAGTTGTGGGGAGGAAATGTTAGACAACTGAGAGGGGGGGTGAATCAGTTGTTACCGTGCTTAAACAATTATGGTTCTTTTAAACTCTTTGTAGAGACACCGAATGATGATCACAATAATGCAGGGAAATAAACAATGGCACTTTCAACAACATTCACATATATGAGAAACACAGAGACAGATATTTCCCGAGGAAACCCATGCAGGGTAAAAACCTCTTTTTCTTTATATTATAAGTAATGGTTACATTCTTTACAGTATCATACATATGAGCACCAACTCATAATGAGGCTACAACCTCAGTTTTGCAAGCTGCAACTTGTTGAGAGCACCAACTCTCTGTTTTCTCTAGCACCAACTAGAAGGAAGCACCAACTCCCTGGTTTCTCTAGCACCAACTAGAAGGAAGCACCAACTCCCTGTGTTCAAGCACCTCACTTGAACCTTTGAGGACACAAGTCCTCCCTAGCTCATCCTGACCACCCTGAAATGTGAATATTTGCTACTGAAACTTATTGCAGTGATATGAGGTTCAACAATGGCTTACCAGACTCATCACTGTTCTACTGCATTTTGTTGCTCTGTCTACCTCATTGCCTTTCTGCACACATCACTTGTGCTGTATGTTCTTCCTCTTTTTATTCTCTGTGTGCCATGTCCATTCACTGCACAGTTCCTCTTCTGTGCTCTTTAGCTGCTTCACTCTCCTCCTTCTTCACACAAGAATCACCTTCATCAACAACAATCACAGCAACCTCTAACAGCAACA
>JASDQU010101896.1:190121-202593 GCA_032191745.1 Picea mariana
CAAGATATAGATTCTACTTTGAAGCAAGGGTTTGTATAGGATCACCTGGGGACTGAGGTCGAGCCTACTTCAGCCATAGAGAAATAAAAATAATTCAACAAAATGGATGAATCCTATGGGTTATTGTGCTTGAAAATCTCTTTAGATCTCCTCTTTCATGTTGATACTTGCAAGATTCCTAATGATGTTTGGACAAAGTTAAAGGATTTGCTAGGAAATCAAGACAATCTAATAGGTCATCAGCTTGAGAATGATCTACATGCATTGAATTCAATAGATTTAAAGACCCTACATGACTACTTATTTAATTTAAAACTTTTCTTTCTCATGTTAAGGCTTGTGGAATTGATAAGAAAGATGAACAATTARTATTTTCAATTMTAACAAAACTAGGACCAAAGTATTATGTCTACACTTSTTCTTTTCATACTACCAGGTTAGCTATGGGGTATGCATGGAAGAYTCCATCCATAGATGATTTCATGGAGTCACTTATCCATGAGCAATAAMAKATCATCCAAATATAGGCACTTAAGAATTCCAAGCCCCRTGCGCTTACAACTCAAGTAATTTCAAAGAAGAATAAGCAGAAGATCAAGGGTAAGAAGGACCAAGAGAACAAGAAGGAAGATAAATAAAAGTACACAGATGAGAGTTCGCATTCCAAGGCATCAAAAGGAAAGAAGGATAAGACAAATTATTCCTATTGTAACATGGAGTTCCATCGTGAGAGTTCTTGCATGAAAGAGACCATAGATCTCATTGCAAAAACACTTGAGAAAGATCACCTCGAGGATTGTATTCCACATAATGCAAGAAAAAATACATCATCACAAATAGGTAATGGTCATGCATTACTTTCTATTTCATTTTCTCCTAATGCTTGGGTGTTTGATTCATGGACTACCCATCACATGTGTAATACCCCAAGACAGAGCCCCTTCTGAATTGTAATTATGTGTTATTAGGATGGTGAGCCAAGTGGTTTTAAGATGAAAAACTTATGTGTTATTAGAGTGGTGAGCCAGATGCCAAGGCCAATGAGCTTGACTTTTGTATATGTAATTATGCAGAACATTATTAATAAAATATAAACACTGTTGTGTGTAGACCGACCATGAAGAAGAGTTATGGGGGACTAAGCTCCACTAGGTAGGGTAAGGAAAGGGGGGCTAAGTATTGGGCCTAGGGGCTAAGCTAGGGGGATTACCTCTAGAGGAATAATATTTTAATATTATTTCCTAAAGACTAAGGTGAACATTATATGTTTTGATATCCTAAGTTCCTGGAAAGTGGGATGTAAGTTAAATGGAGCGCATGCAGCTCAAGGAAGACAAATGTCGACCTGGGCACATGAAGCTAAAGTTGAAGCTTCAGCTCGTGTTGGGGGTTTCACTAGTCATTCGACCATCATTCGCCTGATTTCGTTCGACCATTCTCGCATCCTACATGGGAACCCGTTTTTCCTCTGTGATCGACCTTGGCATAATCACACATTCTGAAAGCCAGAATCGTGAAGCTAACCTATGTATTTCGGTGAACCCAACCTATCCTCTCTTGCAGAGCCGAGTCCATACCTGAACCATTTTTGGGTTGTTTCCTTCTGTTTTTCTTGAACTATATTGACCCGCGACATACGCTCACGCATCTCTGAAACCAGAAATGGGGATGTCCATCCTGTGCTGTTTCCTGTGAATCCTGACGCAATTGTAGTCGCTTGAGCCGTGTTGTGACTTAGCGTTAGCCTGTTGTCTTGTTGGGTGTCCATACTCGTTTTTACCAGTTGTTGTTTATATTGTTGTTGCTATCATCTATAATCGGTTGTATCTGAGTCGAAGATTGGTTGAAGAGGAAGGTTTTCAAGCCTGTGAGTAGCTCTCCTAGGTGAGAGATCCTATTGAGAAGTGATTTCTCCTAGAAGAGAGCCCCATAGCAGCCTCAGTACTCTGATACTTATAGTCCAGCCTGTTGCCGAAGCCCCAAGGTAAGGGAGGTGTACTAGTCGATGGACTTGTATTATTACAGATGTATCCTCCTGGGGTGGATTAGGCGTGTGGGGAATGAGGGTCTATGTGTTGTGGGTGTAAGTGGCTCCTGGGACAAAATATCCTTCCTGTTTCTTTGTGCAACTTCCTTTTTGTCTTTGCCAAGCCTAGAATTCCCAGCTCGAGGGTGACCTACTACTGAGAGTGATGAGCAGTGTGGTCTAAGGCTGGGAGGTTTGTGAAATTTCTACAGGCAGTTAGTGGATTACTCCAGCTAAAAGATAAGTATCATTGTTGTGCTACATTATGTATTTTATGCATGTTTTGTGATGCCTGTATGTCTTTCATGTATTTTGTTGCATGTATGAATTGTTGTTAATTATATTTAAGTATGTATGATGGTAGTAACTCTATCTTAAATGTGTTAATTTTTAATTCATATCTATCATTTAAGATGTATATTCCACATGGTAGCATTACTCGGTCTTTGGAGGGTTGAGGATGTTACAATATGGTATCAGAGCATGGTTACAACACTGAGCCTGGATGGGCCATGCTAGTGGAAGTTGAAGCAAGAGTTTCAGAAGGAGTTGTTTTTGAAATGGACAAAACTCAAGTTCTGACCCAAGGTTTCAACGTGGAGCCTGGATGGACTGGGTAAGTGGTCATTGGACTGAAGTTTGAAGTGGAAAATGTGTCTGGAGGAAACAATTTCAAACCTCAGAACGTTCCTGAGTACTAAGAGGTTACCTTGGCCATGTTAAGAAGCTCATGAGGAGAAGCATATCATAAAACCATGACATAAATGGTGTTGGACCACAGATTAGTGTGAACCATAGGATCTATTCGGAAGAAAAGGAAAACCCTTACGATCATCAGATCTGGAGAAAGCGCATAAAGGTTAACATGGAATCCCTTTAGACTTCGCGACTTTGGTGAAGTTGATGCAGAATAATAGAAAGGTCGAAGCCCGAATCTCCAAAGCCCTGAAGTGGATCTACACCATAGATCTTGGGATAAGAACTCGACCATTAGATCTGTGTCCAGGTAAGCAAAGGAAAATCACTTCGGAGGATTTCAAGTGTGGAGTGTGACAAACTCCCAAAGTCTTGAAGTAGATCACAACCGTTCGTTGCGAAGGACAMACATCAAGAGATCGTGTACTTCGGGTGGAAGTACTTTGTGAGGAGGCAAGTGTTGTGAGTTTGAAACTCCTGAACCTGGAGGTGACATGGGCACCTAATATGTGTGCCACGTGTTAGTGGGTTTCGAACCCATGGAAGATTGAAATGGAATTTGGAATGTGACACGTGTCACCCATCTGAATGGGCCACGTATCAACCACTAGTATTATGCCTGAGGCATCCTGTATGTGCAGGGTTAGTGGGGCTCGAGGTTACGTAACGTAGCTAAAGGTTGGAGGACCCACAGTGGCGTCAATCATGATACATCAAGATCAATGGCCAGAAGGCACTGCAGTGATCCAAGTCGCACGAAAGTTAATTATCCAAGGCAATCCCACAATCCAAACCGAGGTTTCACTTATGGTTTACGTGTCAGCATCAAAAGAATTGCCGGATGAAAGGTGGGTTACTCCAAACCACCATTGCATGCCCCTGCAATTGGAAAATGTTAAGTGATGTAACATAAGGACGTTACCAAAGGTGATTGGGAATGTTCAAAGATTAACAGTTCGGATGTGTGGATGTGAGATCCTCTGAAGCTCTGAAGTCCCGAAATCCCAGAATTCAGACACCTGAGGTTCCATAGTAAGTGTCAATCATCGAATGTTTTGTAGATGTGGATTGTTGATCCACCCTACTTTGCGAGTTAGTTAATTATGAACTCCGAGAGTCTGTTGTGATGTATTATGAAAACTTCGGAAGCCGAAGTCCTGAGTAATCACCTTTTGATCTAGCGCTTGGTCACGACCCATGGTCGCGTGGGTTGAGGACTGACAGGAAGGGGCTAGTACCCAAAAATTATTACCGAGCAGAGAAAATATCAGAAAGAAAATGAAATTTGAAAGTTTTTCTTAAATCAGATTGTCTTATGAATGTTGTGGGATTTGTTAAGGAATGATGACCTGACAAATTTCGGTTGACTGCACATTGTGTTTGGAGAGTTCAATGAGTCTTAGGACTACAACGAATTTCCTCGAAGTGTAGAGAAATGGAGGAGGCACAAAATGCTTCCAATTCAGAGAATGAATTAAAAGGAATGGATGTCCATTTAGGAATGGACGAATTGAACTCCAATGGGCATGGAGGAGAGATGGAAAAGGAAGAGCATATGATGAAAATCATTGAATGATTGCAAAAAGATGCCCAAGCTCACTGAGTTGATAATAGAAAGCTCATGAAAGCCAGGGATCAACAAGGAAAATTCAACTTGAAGTTGATGCAGAGTCTGGAAAGAATAGAAAAGAAGTTGGATAAGGAGAGTGACTCAAGAAAAACAAGTAGTCGCAAGAACCCTGAGAGGAAAAGAAGATCAAGAACCGTTAGCAGACATCATCGTCACTCCCCAAAACATTCCAATAAGGAGGCACACAGTAGTTAAAGCCCATCTCCTACCCGAAAGAATGGGAGATATGAAGTGGATGAACTGAAGGGTGAAATGAAAAATATTAAACCTCCTACTTTTGATGGAGAACACAAGAAAGATGAATATGCCAAGACTTGGCTGTTGGGGATGAGGAAATATTTCCAACTGCAGAACTATTCTTCTCATGCAGAGGGAAAAATTTCCATTTACCAACTTAAAGAAAAGGCATCCATATGGTGGGAGCATCTTGTGCAAGTACAACACGTCAGAGAGAAGAATGTTACTTGGAGGGAGTTTAAGAGACATTTTGAAAAGAAGTACTTAAATAAGAGATACTATGACAAAAACATGAAAGAGTTCTTTGAACTCAAGCTGGGAAGCATGACCATTGATGAATATGAGTGAAGGTTTTTGGAATTGTTGAAGTATATCCCCTTCATCAAGGATAAGACAGTCAAAATTCAAAAGTATCTGAGTGGACTGCCATATTCCATCAGTGAAAAGATCCAGTATGATGACCCAAAGACTATGGAAGGAAATTTAAGGAGAGAAAAATGATTATATGACCAGCTAAAATAAAATCCTACTTTCCAAAAATCTTGAGAAGACAAGAAGACGTTTAACAGGGAGCAGAGAAAAAAGGGAAACAAACCACCATTTTTTAGGAATAGCCCTCAAGGATAGCCTGATTTTAGAGAGCCCACGAAGGTTGAAGTGGGTGGACAAATTCCAAGACAACCACCTATGGAATGTTGGGGATATAAAGGAAATCATAGGTACAAATATTTCCCCCATAGGAATGGCAAAGTGAGAACTATCCACAATGTTCAACAAGAAGAAACAATGAAGAACATAGGTAGTAGAGTACCAAGGATCTACACAGCCCTGGACAACAAGGAAGCAGAATATCAATCGCACATGATTGAAGTGGAATGTATGATTAAGAACCAACCACTTACTATTTTAATTGATTCAGGGGATAGCCATAATTATATAGATCCTAGAGTGGTGGAAAGTTTTCAATTGTCGAGAAGAAAACATAGAAAATCTTGGTGAGTGTAGCTGGATACAGGAACCAAGAGAAAGGTTATGGAATTGGTTAAGTCCTGTCTTGTGGACATGAATGGACTGAGCACAAAGGCTGAATTGAAGATTCTTCCTTTAGGTTCTTATGGCTATCTAATTGGGATGGATTGGTTGGACCAGCACCATGACATCTTGGAATGTTGTAAGAAGGCATTCACTTTCCTGGATGAGGAAGGGAATCAGAGAAAATTCCAAGGAATTCACAGGGCAGTTACTGTTAGAGAAATCTCAACAATGCATCTGAAGAAGTGCTATAGGAAAGGATGTCAATTATTTGTAGACCACATGGAGGAAGCACCTAAGGATAAGGTGTTGAATATTGAAGACCGTGAAGTATTAAAATATTTTGAGGATGTATTCCAGGAGGTACTAGGAATACCCCCGAAGAGAGATATTGATTTTTCTATAAACCTGATTCCTGTAGCATCTCTAGTGTCAAAAGCTCCTTACATAATGAGTACACCAGAGCTGAAAGAACTTCAAATGCATCTTGAAGATATTCTGAAGAAGGGGTATATACGCCCAAGTGTTTCATCTTAGGGAGTGGCCCTAGTCCTATTCGTGAATAAGAAGGATGGGACATTGATATTGTGCATCGATTTCAGATAGTTGAACAAAGTAACTGTAAAGAACAAGTATGATCTACCAAGGATCGATGATCTCTTTGATCAGTTGAAGGATGCCAAGATATTTTCAAAAATAGATCTCAGGTCAAGATATCACCAGGTAAGAATAAAGGATGAATACATCAACAAGACCGCCTTTAGAACAAGGTATGGTCATTATGAATTCACAGTGGTGCCATTTTGGTTGTCGAATGCACCCGTTGTTTTCATGTGCCTAATGAATGGTGTATTCAGGGACTATCTAGACAAGTTTGTCATAGTATTCTTGGATGAAATCTTGGTGTATTCCAAGTCAAAGGAAGAGCATGAACAACATATGGGGATGGTGTTGCAAGTGCTAAGAGAGCACCAGTTGTATGCTAAATTGAGCAAGTGCTCATTTTATCAAAAGAAGATCTATTACTTGGGGCATATCATTTCAAAGGATAGGATAGTTGTAGATCCTGAGAAGATAGAAGCCATCTGGGAATGGTCAGCACAGAAGAATGTGATAGAATTAATATCCTTTATGGGTCTAGATGGCTATTACAGAAGGTTCATTGCAGGTTTCTCAAGGATAGCTCACCCTATCACTTCCTTGCAAAGGAAGGAGAAGAAGTTTCGGTGGACAAAAGAATGTGAGAATATCTTCCAGTGATTGAAGCATTTGTTAACCAGTGCTCCAATCCTGAGGATTGCAGATCCAAATGAGGAACGCTGAGGGAGGGAGAGAGGGAGGGAAGAGGGAGACCAGCACAACACAAAGAGGAGGAAGAGACTAACAGATGCGGTGCATGCAATTTCTCACTCTCCACGTCCCAACACAATGCAACCCAAAGAAGGAAATTTTGGCTGCCTCCATTTCCAATGGCCACGTCTTTCAATGACATGAGAAGAATCTTGCAGGAGGGCAGGCCACGACAGTTCAAGGAAACATCCCAACAACGCGACTTACGTAAGAGTACATCTCATTTTACACAAATTAACGGAGTCACGAGAAACTCGCTTGCCCCTAGGAGCAAAAAATTAGACATTTACGACTTTTTAAAATTGGACATTTATACATCCCAATATTGTGAACCATAGATATTTGTAAGGAGTCAATTATGGGTACTCGACATTAGATGTCAAAGTTTATGGACTATAAGTCCCCATATGGACTTAACTAGCAACAACCATTAATATATTAATACCTATATAATAACATTGTATTAATTAATTATTAATGTAATAATGTATTAGTATATTATTAATTATTGTAGTATTTAATTAATATATTAAATAATTAAATAATTTATTAAAAATATATTACTTAATATTGTTAAAAGATTAGTACATTAATATAATTTCTAAATTATTAACTTATTGTATTAATTACTAAATTAATATATTAATGTATTAATTTATTAATTTAAATTATTTTATATATTAAGTTAAATTTAATATAATTAATTTAGTAATTTAAAGTAATGTATTAATTTATTAATATAATGTTTAAATTAATACATAATAGATTAATGTATTAAATTAAATAATACAACTTAATAAAACTTTTTGTGTTAATATAACTTAATATAATTAAGTTATTACTTAATTTAAATTTAATTACTAACTAATTATATTAAATAATAACTTAACTAAAATTACTAAATATATTAAGTAATAAATAAGTTATTACTTAATATAACTTAGTTTAAATTACTAACTTAATTTATTAATTAATGTATTAATTTAAATTACTAACTTAAAGTATTAATTATCTAAATTAATTAATAGTAATACATGAATATAATGTCTAAATTAAAGTATTAATACATTAATATATATTGTAATGTATTAATATAATGTCTAAATTAAAATATTAATATATTAATATATATTATATTATACAAATGTAAAATTAGTAATGTATTAATTAATTAGTAATGTTATTAATAGAATACATTAATAAAACAATAATACATTAAAAAATCTTAAAGTATTAAATTATTTAAAGTAATAATAAGTTAATAAAGTATTTATACTTCATTAAAGTAATACGTAAATAAGATAATGATACATTAATAAATAAATTAATGACAAGTTAATAATGTAATATTACATTATACGAATTAACTCATTATAACGTAATAATGTATTAATTATACCTTGTAATAATGTATTAACTCATTATAATGATGAAATGTATCATAGTTAATATATTTATACATTATACATTATTAATTTTTAATACATTAATAAAGTATTAATATATTATTGTTATCTTTCCCACTCAGATTCAATTATTAATATATCATAGTTGCAAGGAATGATTGTTATCCTTCCCACCGTTCAATTCCCATAAATATAGCAAGAAAATGTTATTTCAAAGTATTAATAAGTTAATAAATATTATTAATTAACACATTAATAAATCACTAAAATATTAAAAAGGTATTAAAGTTTTAATATTACATTAAAGTGATAAAGTAAGAACACATTAATAATACATTATTACATACATACAAAATATTAACCATGACCATGACAAACCATGATACCAAGGTTGGCCACGATTATGACTACGGTTGATTTTAATCATAGAAGACCACAAAAAATCATGCCCATGACTATGGGTAGTGTGTGTGTGTATTGGAAATGTTCGTCACAATGTGATGTTGGGAGATATTTCGTCGCATTGAAACTACTGGAAATGTTTATGACAATGGGAAAATCTATGTTCATGTGATATTGAGACATCTTTATCATAATGCAACATTGGAAAATGTTTGTGACATTGTGATATTGGGAAATGTTTATGACAGAACGACATTGGGAAATGTTTGTGACATTGTGACATTGAGAAGTGTTCATCACAATGCCACATTGAGAAATTTTAGTCATATTACGATGTTGGGAAATGTTCGTCAGAAATGTGGTTGATGTTGGGAAATGTTCGTCATATTGTGAGGTTGGGAAATGTTCATCACATTGTGATATTGAGAAATATTCATCAATTTGCGACGTTGGGAAATGTTCGTAAATTGCAATGTTGGTAAATATTCCTCACAATGAGATTTCATGAAATGTTCTGACACTGTGACGTTGAGAAATGTTCATCACATTGCAACGTTGGGAATTGTTCGTCACATTGCGACGTTGGGAAATGTTCGTCACATTGCAATGTTGAGAAATGTTCGTAACATTGTGATGATGGGAAATGGTGATGACATTGCGAAATTAATAAATGTTCATGACATTGCAACATTGGGAAATGCTAGTCACAATGCGACAATGTTGAATGCTCATTGCATTGCAATGTTGGGATATGTTTGCTAGAATGGGACATTGGGAAATGTTCATGACATTGCGATGTTAGGAAATGTTCATCACATTGTGATGTTGGTAAATGCTTGTCACATTACGACGTAGAGAAGTGTTCATCACATTGCGACATTAAGAATTGTTCATTACATTGCAATGTTAGAAAATGTTTGTCACATTGCAACGTCGGGAAAATTTCATCACAATGCAAACTGCAATGTTGGGAATTATTCCTAAGAACATGATTTCATGAAACACTCGACACATTGTAAAATCATCTTTTACTTTTGTGATGTTGGGAAGTGGTGGTCACAATGAAATGTTGGGAAATGTTTGTCACATTGCGATGTTGAAAAATGTTTGTCACCTTGCGACGTCGAGAATATTTCATCAAAAAGAAACGTTGGTAATAAATCATTGCAATGTGATCTCAGGAAACACTCGACAAATTGTAGAATCATATTTTACTTTTCTGATGTTGGGAAATGTTCGTCACAATGCAATGTGGGGAAATGTTTGTCACATTCGACGTTGGGAAATGGTCGTCACAATGCAATGTGGGGAAATGTTTGTCACATTTGACGTTGGGAAATGTTCGCCACATTGTGACATTGAGAAATGGTCATCACATTGTGACATTGTGAAGCAATCATGACAATGCGACATTAGGAAATGTTCATGACATTGGGACATTGGGAAAGGCTTTTCACAATGCAACATTGGGAAATGTTCGTCACATTGTGATGTTGGAATATGTTTGTCAGAATGTGATGTTGGGAAATGTTCGTCGCATTGTGACATTGGGAAATGTTCATCACATTGCAATGTTAAGAAATGTCCATAACATTGTGATGTTGGGAAATGGTGATGACAGTGTGAAATTAGTAAATGTTTGTGACATTGCAACATTGGGAAATGTTTGTCACAATGCGACAATGTTGAATGTTCATCACATTGCGATGTTGTGATATGCTCGCTAGAATGGGATGTTGGGAAGTGTTTGTGACATTGCAATATTAGGAAATGTTCATCACATTGTGATGCTCGCAAATGTTGGTCACATTACGACATAGAGAAATATGCATCACATTGTGACGTTGATAAATGTTTGTTACATTGCGATGTTAGAAAATGTTCATCATATTGCTACGTCGGGAAAATTTCATCACAATGCAAATTGCAATGTTGGGAATTATTCCTAATAACATGATTTCATGAAACACTCGACACATTGTAAAATCATCTTTTACTTTTGTGATGTTGGGAAATGGTAGTCACAATGAAATGTTGGGAAATGTTTGTCACATTGCGACGTTGAAAAATGTTTGTCACCTTGTGACGTCGAGAATATTTCATCAAAAAGAAACATTGGTAATAAATCATTGCATTGCGATCTCAGGAAACACTCAACAAATTGTAGAATCATAGTTTACTTTTCTGATGTTGGAAAATGGTCGTCACACTGCAATGTGGGGAAATGTTTGTCACATTCGACGTTGGGAAATGTTCACCACACTGTGACGTTGAGCAATGTTCATAACATTGTGACATTGGGAARAAGTCACGACAATGCRACATTAGGAAATGTTCGTGACATTGGGACATTGGGAAAGGCTTGTCACAATGCAACAATGGGAAATGTTCGTCACATTATGATGTTGGAATATGTTTGTCATAATGTGATGTTGGTAAATGTTCGTCTCATTGCGACATTGGGAAATGTTCGTCACATTGCAATATTAAGAAATGTCCATAACATTGCGATATTGGGAAATGGTGATGACAGTGCAAAATTAGTAAATGTTCGTGACATTGCAACATTGGGTAATTTTTGTCAGAATGCGACAATGTTGAATGCTCATCACATTGCGATGTTGGGATATGTTCGCTAGAACTGGACGTTGGTAAATGTTCATGACATTGCGATGTTAGGAAATGTTCATCACATTGTGATGCTAGCAAATGCTGGTCACATTGCGATGCAAAGAAATTTTCATTACATTGTGATGTTAGAAAATGTTCCTTGGATTGCAACGTTAGGAAAATTTCATCAAAATGAAATTGAAATGTTGGGAATTATTCCTGAGAACATGATTTCGTGAAACACTCGACACATTGTAAAATCATCTTTTACTTTTGTGATGTTAGGAAATAGTAATCAAAATGAAATGTTGGGAAATGTTTGTCACATTGCGACGTTGAAAAATGTTTGTCACCTAGCGACGTGGAGAATATTTCATAAAAAAACAACGTCGGTAATAAATCATTGCAATGTGATCTCAGGAAACACTCGACAAATTGTAGAATCATATTTTAATTTTCTGACATTGGGAAATGGTCGTCACAATGCAATGTGGGGAAATGTTTGTCACATTCGACATTGGGAAATGTTCACCACAGTGTGATGTTGAGAAATGTTCATCACATTGTGACATTGTGAAGCAGTCATGACAATGAGACATTAGGAAATGTTTGTGACATTGGGACATTGGGAAATGTTCCTCACAATGTGATGTTGGAATATGTTCGTCAGAATGTGATGGGAAATGTTCGTCGCATTGCGACATTGGGAAATGTTTGTCACATTGTGACATTGAGAAATGTTCATCACATTGCAAGGTTGAGAAATGTTTTTCACACTTGCAATGCCGAGAACTGTTCATGACATTGCGACGTAGGGAAATTTTCATCAAAATGCAACGTTGGGAACTATTCATCACGATAAAAAGTAAAGAAAATGACACCGCCAATGGATTAATAATACAACTTTTATAATACAACTTAATAATTAATAATGGATTAATGTCAATCACTACTTTCAAATATCAACTATTATCACACATTACGTCAATTAATATATCAAATATTCTCTCAAATTTATCAAATATTCTCTCTCAAATATCGTTAATTTATCAAATATTCTCTTCCAAATTAAGTGAAGAGATA
>JASDQU010101896.1:205363-219828 GCA_032191745.1 Picea mariana
ATATTATAAATAATTTACATAGTTAAAATATTTTATTCAATCATGTCAATATATAAATATGTTACACATGATTGTTTAATTTTTAATATAACTTTTAGTGTATTATATTTATCATTGTATATGTAAATTACTACTACCACATAAATTATTATAAATATTTAATATTATAAATAATTGACATACTTAGTTAAAATATTTTATTCAATCATGTCAATATATAAATATGTTACATATGATTGTTTAATTTTTAATATAACTTTTAGTGTATTATATTTATCATTGTATATGTAAATTACTACTACCACATAATTATAGTTGATAAATACTATAAGCAGTTTATATTTATTGTACATTTTGCATTTAGATCTTTTATACATTTTGCATTAAATTTTTTTTTAAATTGAACTATCTAATTTAACATCTATAAAATTTGTTCACAAATTTATTTATACATGATACGAACCCTAGCCCTAATATAACTCTAACTAATACTGCTTCTCTGAAATGGTTCGTGGATATTGATATCTAATGAGGTATTGATCTTGGATCTCTAACCCGATTATTTTAATTTTAATCATGTATTAATTCTTTCTAAAATCATGTAATATGCAACAAGTTATATTTTAAAATTTTAATATAAAACAAATCAAAATAAATAATATGAAATGTATAAATAATATGAAATGTTTGAAATCGGTGTAATTATATAATTAAGCAAAAATAAGTATATAATTCAGCAAAAGCACGCAAGTTGGCAAGTTGGTAAGCGAGGACATTATTCATTTGATGTATTTGACGTAAAAACACACGATTATTCATGTGATGTAAATGATATCCTTTTACATCAAGTAAAAGGAAGTAAAAACGTAAACTTAAAAAATATTATTCATTGATGTATTTGCATCAATTAAGAACGTAAATGTAAACGGGAAAGATATAAAGAATTACAATTGTTGTAAATGGAAAAGATAAGAATAGTAACAATTTAATCAATTGTAGATGTTATAGATTGTGGCATATACATGATTTTATTTATTAAAAGTAATATTAATTAGTATAATAATGATGATAATTTTTGGATATTACATTGATGTAATTCATAAGTATTGGATAAATGTTAAAGGAACTTGATTTGAGTTAAAATGTGAATATGCATAGTTGATAAAAATATAAATGCTATAAGGAATGATCTACTACTTAAACATAGAAATATTATTATTGTTTATTTTCATTGGTATAAATAATTAGAAAAATGAACATAAAAATTATATTATTAACTTCTTCTTTTTTAATAATGAATAATTTTGTATAAGAAAAATGATAGCTATAAAGAATACAACTTAGTGTCTTTAACCATCAAAAATCCCTAACCATTAATAGATGTAAGCCTATAGTGGCTCTGGGTGCTGGAATGTTCTCAAGGACATTTGATAATTAAATAAACCAGTAATACAATAATTAATTCAAAGAAACTAATATAGGGTGGTTATACAACTGTGTAACCCAAGCAACTTCATGAATCGACTTAGTTATCTAGATTGGAGGAGCGATGCCCCATGATTTTTTGGTTTGTAACCATATGCTTCATCGCAGCTTGCATTAATAAAGATTGATTTTAAAAGGTGAGGATTCGTTTCCCATGCACAAATCGAACACCATTCAAACAATGCATGTAATCTGTCTACACACTGTTAATGTCTACTGTAACTTATGGATATGGATAGTGAAATGAATTGTATGATGAAACCGTTAAAATTGAAAGGCCATCCCAACATGTCCTGTAGAGGTCATTGATTATGGGTGATTTGAGTATTTAGCGATTTAAGTAAAGAACTAGTTTCAGAAAGGTGAAATATGAAAATCCAGGCATGGCGCATTAACTAAAGACGACTATAACATGAAACACCAGAAAAGATATCGATCCATAAACTAATTTTATTTACTTTAAATTGAATGCAAGCCAAACGTGGCCACAGTTCACAAATCAAGCTAAACGTGGCTACGATTCACATCCCAACAGTTATACATGCAATCCCTTTGAGGTAGTGCTTACTAATCATCCAAACGTGGAAATAAAATCTTGCATAGATATTAATCATTGTTAATCATCTTAACGTGGCAATCATATGGCCTTGCAGTAATTTCTTAATATGATTAGATAAATGTGAAAAAGTAAACATGTTAACGCATGCACTCATAAATGCAAGGAAGTTATGAATAGTAAATCTCATTCATTGATTTGGGAGGATGACTAAGAATATGCCAACATCTTCAATTGCTAGCCATAAGATTAAGATTTAAGGTTAAAAGATCATTAAATGTGCCCATTACCAATAGGTGTACGCATTTTGGCTTAATTAACTTCTATGTACGTTACAACACATAAATTTGAATCAGTTACACAGTTATTCCATAATTTTTTAATTTACCAATTATATGAAAGGTTCCCTATTCCAAACACCAAATACTTTTAAAATAGTATGGTTGTTTAAAACTATATTTAATTTCCTATAGTCAATGGACCTTGATACCGATAAAAATATGCGCAATGCAAGTCAAGGAACCTTGATACCGATAAAAATATGTGCAATGCAAGTCAAGGAACCTTGATACCGATAAAGAGATCCGAAATGGATTGGAGGGATGGTTCAACTTGGGGAGGGGAATCCTCACGAGAATTTGTTTTTGAATCTTTAAGAGTTCATTGTAACATCCCTCTCTTGCGCTCACTGAGTGAACTTATTCTTTGAGGACACTTGCTTGCAAGTGATCTAGATTATTATACTTTTGGGCATTTGATGATGATTATGAGGTGTTATGAATTGATGACATGTTATATTGTTGTATTGACATAGACAGGTGCTATTCACTCGGTTTTCCTGAGTGTGCAGGATTTTGGACCTTGAGGATGCAGAGGCATCGATGAAACCCCTTGGATTTCGGACCGAGTCAGGGAGTGGACTATTGGGGTTTGATTGTTGTATATATGACATTTTTGCATATAATTACATGATATGATTATGGATATTATTTTGACATGATTCGTTGATGATGTACGCTGATGATAGCTTGCCGACCAGACTCACATGTGGAGTAGAGGGGTCATGCATGACTACTAGAGAAGTTGAGGGAGAGGTGTGGACAGTAGCCCTGCCACAACCTACTAGCACTCCCGTCGTGGCTCGAACTATAGTTTAACGATTACCTAGTTCAAGAAGACCCACGATGTCGTGAGGGATGGCTGTGACAGTCACTTACGATGATTCTAAGGGGTGCACAATAAGGCAGGGTCCTTATTCCTTAGAGGCCCTTAGTCTCCTACAGGATCACCTGGCAGAGTATTGACTACAGAGATTTTTTATGTCTACCAAGTCAATCAAGAGGCGAGTGGGACCCTTGGAGCACGTAGTGCATCCCAAAAGGCACATCTCACAAGGGAAACAAAATGAGGTGAGTGGCACCCTTGGAGCACATAGTGCATCCTGAAGGGCACGTCATGTTGTTAATTAATAAATGATTAAACCTACATGGCCTTAGAACGAATAACGTGATAAGAAAGATTTAAAAACAATTTCCCTAATAAAATGTTTCCCAGCCTCGAAAATTAAAATCTAGGTCTAGGTGAAACTTGTGGTAAAACAAAACTATTTATATAAAAATGAAAATAAAAATAAATAAATAATACTAATAATCATCATTAAACATGTGACAAAGGGGGGTAAGAAAATCAATTAAATTATTAAAATCAAATTATGGAGAGATTTAAAATTTTAAAAGGGAATTAATTGTTTGTCACATATGCTACTTAAAATTTTATTAATTAAAAAGAAAAAGGGAAAAAGGTAATTCTTTGCACTTGCCAATTTAAGTTTTAAATGAAAAGAGAAAGAGGAAATTTAAAAGAATTAGGAAACTAGGAAAAAGCGGGAAACATAAAGAGAAAGGGAAACACAACCAAAAAGCAAAAATACCAACTTAGTATTATTATTGAAAAATACGGGGAGGATTTTTATGAAATAAATTATTGAAAAATAAATTAAATGGGATTTTGGGAAAGTAAATGACCTAGAAACTATATATAAAGGAGGGAGGAGAAGGATGATGGATCTGTTATGTTATGCGTAGTGTTACACTACAGAAATTTAGACTTGACTGACTTAGCTTGTGGGAGTTGGGATACCCAGCTCAGTGAGGAGTGGTAGGTCGGCCTTATGAGGCGAGCTGGGAGCTAGTTGTTCTCTGGTTTAGTGTCTGTGGCCCCTTTTCCGCTTGGGGGGTTAAGGGGGAAGAAGAGTACCCCTAGCGTTGGTTGAGAGGTACCGGTGAAGTCTCATCGATTGACAAGCAGGAGGTGCATGGAGCGCGTGGGACAACGACTCAAAGAGGGCAACTTGGGTTACGGTACACTTCCTTTATTTCAACATGGTAGATTATTATTATACTTTATAACTTTATTTCTGTACTTTTATTTAGGTAAAGAAAATTTTGACTTAGTATTTCAACCGAGAACTTAATTTTCCCCTTAAGCCTTAAGCTCATTATTTGACTTGATTCCCTTGGAATTCAATCCCTGCATGTTGAGACTGTCCTTTGGTTTTGTTGATTGTTGTGATGAGTTTTTCTTTTTACTTCGTCCTCATCCCTAGTTCGTCATTCCACGCCTGAGTAGTCGGCCAGGAGCTGAATCGACGGTCGTCACTTCGGTGCACAATGACCTATATATTCTAACGCTCTTCTTTTATGTGTGTGGATGACGAGCGAAGGATGTGTTCACCTACCTGTTTACCCCTTCTTATTTATTCATTGAACTTCTCCTTGCCTTAGTCTCTGCATGTTATATCACCTCTGCATCTTAATCGTTCTCGGCAATCTGGAAACTGTGTTTGGTATTCTCTGCATTTCATCACCCTCAACCGCGAAAATTTAACTCTGCATTTTTATATAATTGCTGGATGAATTTAATTCTGCGTTTTTATGCCCTTCCAGCAATTTTACTGTGTGGTTTTTATACATTTTGTATGCCATTTGTTTTGCGAATTTATCTTTTACTATAGATATTTAGCATTTATTCTAGACAACCTCGTCTTTTAAACAACCTTTAAACTGAATAGAGAAACCTTTGATATGATTAGACAACCTTTAAATGAGTATACAACCTATAGATTAACTTAGACTAGACTTGTCAATCTAGTTTTCGTATTAATTAAACCAAACTTGTTAAATTAGAATGTAATTATTTTTTATAGTGTTAGTATTGACTTAATTAGACTTGTTAAATTTGATTTTCTTTTAAGGTTAAATTAGATGGTACATTGATGACCAAATTGTAATTTAGACTTGCTTAATTTATTTCCATTTAGTGTTAAATTAGATGGTACATTCATGAATAATTTGTAAATTAATATCGTTAACAAGTGTGATAATTGCAACTTGTACATTGATATTGTTAATGTTGATTATGAGGTTAATTACTAAGTTAGATTATATTTAGTGATTAATTTAGAATTGCCAATTTAGATTGTAATTAATGTTAGATTAGATTGGCGTGTATTGACTAAATTGTAATTTAGACATGCTAAATTAGGGTGTAAGTTATGATAATTTAGATTGGTAATTATTGACTAATTTTAGACTTGATTAATGGTTGGGTTGTTGGCAAAGTCATGTATTAGCTTGTGCTTCCTTAGAATGACATCACCTTTTGTCTTGTCGATCGGTTTCTTGGGGTGTGGGTGTAGTATCCTTGTCAGTTGTTTCAGCTCCTAGTGCGGTAGTTTTCTTGGGTCCTTGGTCCCGTTAGGTTATATTGTGCCAAGGTTATTGACGCGTCGATCACCTGGGGACAACATGATTCCCGATGAGGGGATCATGGTGCACTCTATTGGATAGTGGAGAATGATAACTTGGCCAGATTCAGTGCCTTCCGTGTGAGTGTTGTTGAACGTTGTAAGTTTTCTTTTGGCACACGGGTTGAATGCCTTCATGCGTTTGGTTCACGTGCCTTGAATTTCTAGTCATTGCTCATCAAGGTCGTTGTATTAGGAGGGGGATGTTGTCTCTTAGCTTGCATGGTCCTGTTGCATCGGGAAGGTAGTTGTTTCCCCTTGTTTCTCTATGCATGTTTCTCCCAGTTTCTCTTGTGCCAGTGTGGGGAGTCATAGTTGTCTATTGTCTAGACTATGTGCTTGCATTTGTCATTAGTCGTGTGGTTCAACTGTTGTGGTCCTAGCCTTCCTACCTTAAAAAAAAAAAATTGAACTTTTGCTTCGCTTGTAGTCCTAAAGAGGGGGTTGTTACACATGGTATCAGAGCAGGTTCAACCCGCGACTTGGGATCACTACGACTTTCGTTGATATGATATTTGATTATAATGTTTCTAATTAAGTTGACTTATATTCATGCAAGTAATCATGGTTAGAGGACACCGTGGAGGCAGACGACGGGGTTCTAGGGGAGGAGGCGTGACGCCTCCATTAGCATCCATGCTTGAGGGGTCTAACCCCCAGGGAGACGAACAGGTGGTCGGGCAGGAGAAGATAGCGGTGGGTGATGTGGTTGGGTTGATGAGTTCTTTCTAGCAGATGTCTAAGGAACTGATCAGTTGTTTGGACATAGAGGAGGCCAGGGCACTAGCACCCCCTGAGGGTCCACCATGCGCTCCGGTTGGTACTAGTAGAATTCACCGTGAACTCGAGAAGGTAAAATTTCCTGAGTTATTTGGTGCCCTAGACGGCAAGGCCACTAAGTCATGGTTGGAGAATATGGCGATGTGATTTGCACTTCACGACTATACCTCCAACATGAACGTAAGCATGGCGGTCTTTCAACTGAAGGGGAGTGCTCTTCTATGGTGGAAGATGCTCCTTCCATAGCTGAACATGGTCGTCGAAGATGTGTCATGGGAATTGTTCGAGGAACAGTTCCGAGAGAGGTACCTATTAGAGGAATTCATTGAGCATCAGCTCAACGAGTTCAATGCCTTACAACTAGGTGGTCATATGGTGCCCGAGTATGAGGCCTATTTTATGGAGTTGCTTCAGTATGCTCCACATCTGAATACTGAGAAACTTAAGGTCAACGGGTTCATTTTCGGCCTTAATGGAATCATGCGTAGGACTCCAGCGGGGGTCTGAGTAGGACTCCAGCGAGACCAACATGGCATGTGTCATCTGGTGTGCAGTAGCATCAGACACTAGCTAGACATATGCCAGGATATCATGGATTCCATAGGGGATCCACTTTCACTACACCTCGGCGACCAGCGCCTCACCAGCGGACACCTTGTCAGGGTACAAAACATCAGCAACAGCATCAACCGCAGCAGCAACATTTTAGGCCTGTTCAATAGAACAAACCAGAATTCTAGGCCGGTGGGCCATCATATTCTACTTTGGGTACCAAGATTACTAGACCGAAGAAGGGGTGTTGGACGTGTGGGGAGCCACACTACTAGCGCAACTGCTCGATGGAGAGGACTAGAGCATCTATATCAGTCAGACCCACTACCATAGGAGATTTGGGCAAGGCCCATCGGATTGATGTGGTGGTGAATAACCGCTAGGTAGAGCACCAATCAACTGTGCTCGAGATGTCAAGTACCATCGCTGAAAAAACCTTTAGTATTTTGATAGATCCCAGTGCTACCTAGAGTTTCATTTCTGGTGTAGTTCTAAAAGGGATTAAGGTAAAGGTAGTCAAACAGGATGAGTTTAACTTCGTAGATATGGCTTCGAGAGCCAAAAAAAAGGTTGGAGGAAAGGTTATAGGATGTACCCTTAACCTGGGAGATTTTGTCACCAGGGCCAACCTGTACATCACGATCTTAGGATCTTATGACGTTGTGATTGGTATGGACTGGTTGGAATCGCATGAGGCGATACTCAACTGTAAGACAAAATAGTTGAGCTTGGTCGATGATGAGGGACAAAGATGCGTGATTGTAGGATAGAACCAAGGAGTTTCCCTGAGGTTCATCTCTCTCTTGCAGCTACAGAAAAACATGTGCAACGGATGTAAGATTTATGCAATCCTTGTGTTAAATGAGAAGGGAGTGGTGGAAGGTCTAGAACACCTTCCTGTGGTGAGAGAGTTTATGGATGTCTTCCTAGAGGAGTTACCTAGGATGTCGTCAGAGAGGGAAATGGATTTGACCATAGACCTAAAATGGGGGACTGAAATGATAGCTAGAACACATTATAGGATGTCGACCTTGAAGTTATAGGAGTTGAGAATGAAACTGAAGGAGTTGTTGGACCTGGAGCTAATACGTCCAAGTGTGTCACCGTGGGGTGCACCTGTTATCTTCGTAAGAAAGAAGGATGGGTTGTGGAGGCTCTGCATTAACTACTGTCAATTGAACAAGGCAATGATCAAGAATCAGTATTCGTTGGCGAGGATTGATGATCTGTTTGATCAGATGAAGGGTGTGACAGTGTTCTCAAAGATCGATTTGCGATCAGGGTATCACCAGTTACATATCAAGGAGGATGATGTCCCTAAGACTACCTTTAAGATGAGGTTTGGTCATTACGAGTTTATTGTTTTATCGTTTGGATAGAAAAACGCCTGAGGGGTTTTTATGAGTTTGATGAACGGGGTGTTCCGCGAGTACTTGGAAAAGTTCATCCAAGTATTCATTAATGATATTTTGATTTACTCTCGAACGAAAGAGGAGGATGACAAGCACTTGCACTTGGTACTATAGTGTCTACAAGAGAACAAATTCTATGGGAAGTTGTCCAAATTCTCATTTTATCAATTGAAGATTCACTACTTAGGGCATGTCATCTCTGACGAAGGTATCGTCATGGATCCAACAAAGGTCGAGGCTATTATGGAATGGATTGCACCGACGAATGTCTCGGAAGTGCATAGCTTTATGGGTTTGGCAAGATACTATCAATGGTTCGTCGATGGATTTCCAATGATAGAAAATCCGATTACAGAGTTGCAAAAGAAGAAAAAGAAGTTTGTTTGAACCGAGAAATGCGCGAAAGCTTTTTGGAGGCTCAAAGAGTTGTTGACCAAGACACCGATACTAAAGGTCCCTGACATGGACACAAACTTCTTGGTATGCACTGACGCATCCAAGGAAGGCTTCAGCGGAGTCTTGATGCAAGATAGTCGAGTGATCTCTTACATCTTGAGGAAACTAAGAAGGAATGAGGAGAACTATGCAACACACGATTTGGAGTTGTTAGCCATTGTTTATTCCTTGAAGGTTTGGAGACACTACCTAGTTGGACGAAAATTTGAACTAAATATGGACCACTATGGAATACAACACATCTTTACTCAAAGCGACTTGAACGCGCGACAATGGTGTTGGTAGGAATTGCTTAGCAAGTATGATTTCGAGATTTCTTACATAAAAGTAACAGTGAGCCGAGTGACAGATGCATTGAATCAGAGACCATGCATCTTTTCTATGTTTCTTCTTCAGACGAATCTACGTGAAAAGATTCTAACTTTTAAACATTATGATGACTGGTACAAAGAGGCTGAGGATTTTATTGAACAAAACACAATGATGGTACTAAGATTTGAAAGATTTACATTTGACGACGATGGATTATTGAGGTTTAAAAATCAGACTTACTTGGCACCGAACGACACGTTGAGGAGATTGATCCTAAACGAGGCTCATAGAGTAGTATACATGGCACACCCAGGAGTCACGAAGATGAGGGTGAACCTTAAACCCTTATTCTTATGGAAAGGAATGAAGGTAGACATAGTCAACTATGTGGCCAGATGTCTTGAATGTCAGTAGGTAAAGGCTGAACATAGACATCCAACAGGATTACTACAACCACACACTATTTCAAAATCGAAATGGGAGGCTATTTCGATCGATTTTATTATTGGATTGCCACTGATGGCAAGGAGACACGAATATATTTTCGTAGTAGTCAACACCAGGGATGATTTTAAGGATGGAAATTTATTTTAAAATGTAGAAACCTTGGCAAATCTTATTAATCCTCCATATGCCAACTATAAATGTTTGGCGATATTTTTGTAAAAATATTCAAATTTCTAAGCATTTTATATAGTTTTTATAAAATTTTGGCGATTTTTAAAGTAAAATAATTGTATCCTATATAATTTGGGTGAATCATTTTTAAAATAGTGTATCTTGTTTTTGGAAAAACCATGGAAAATTAGCCCAAGAGCGAAATTTAGCCCCTAAAATCATCCATGGTCAACACTCTGACGAAGAGTGATGATTTTATTCATGTGTGTATGATGTATCAGGCACCTGACATAGCTAGAGTTTTCATCAATGAGATTGTGAGGCTGCATGGCATGCCTAAGAGGATTATATTCGATCGAGGATCGGTGTTTACTAGAAGATTTTGGACTAGTTTCCAAGAGGCCTTGGGAACCCAACTTAACTTTAGTACTGGGTATCACCTAGAGACTGACGAGAATACCCAATGAACGAACTAGACCTTGGAGGATATGTTGTGCATGTATGTGATGGACCAACACGATCTTTGGGAAGAATTCTTGCCACTAGTAGAATTCTCTTATGACAAAAGTTACCAAAGAACCATTAAGATGGTGCCTTTCGAGTTTCTTTACGGGAAACTGTGTCAGACGCCTTTGAGTTGGGATCGGATTGAGGATAGGGTCCTGGTGGAGCCAGAAGAGATCCAAGAAATGGAAGCAAAAATAAAATCAATAATATAAAGGATTAAAAAAGCATAGGATCAATAGAAGAGTTATGCCGATGCAGACCGTGTTGATCGTACTTATGAAGTTGGCAATCGAGTCTTTTTGTGGGTAAAACCGCATAAGATTTCTATCAATTTTGGAAAGGGAGTCAAACTCTCTCCTAGGTTCGTGGGAGATTTGGAGATTGTGGAGAGGAAGGGGCCTGTGGCCTATCGACTATCCTTGCATTATTCTTTGAGGCGTATGCATGATGTCTTTCACGTATTTATTTTGAGACATTATATTAGCAATCCTACACATTTTATTAAAATGATTTCCTTGCAGGTGTCAGATGAGGGAGCATTCATGGTTGAGTCGATCTGCATCTTGGATCATTACATTAAACAATTATGGCATTGAACAGTAGAACAGGTCAAGGTCTAGTGGGACAACTATAGTCCACACTCGACGACCTAGGAGGACGCATATGATATGCGACAAAAGTTTCCATTTCTGTTTGATAGATATACTTATGATACTCTGATACACATTATTTCATCACTTATATACTGTGAAACTTTGAGATGAAGTTTAGACCAAGAGGGTGTGTATGTAACATCCCGTTCTTGCGTGCACTGAGTGAACTTATTATTTGAGGACACTTGCTTGCAGGTGATCTGGATTATTATACTTTTGGGCATTTGATGATGATTATGAGACCTTATGAATTGATGACATGTTATATTGTTGTATTGACATAGACAGGTGTTATTGACTCGGTTTTCCTGAGTGTTCAGGATTTTGGACCTCGAGGATGCAGAGCCATCGATGAAACCCTTTGGAGTCTGGACCGAGTCGGGGAGTGGATTATTGGGGTTTGATTGTTGTATATATGAAATAGGGGTAATTAATTAATTAATGAAATTAATTTATGGTGCAATGAAGGGGATGGGTGACACATGTATGGGGAGGATTTTTATGAATTAAATTATTGAACAATAAATTAAATTGGATTTTGGGAATGTAAATGACTTAGAAACTCTATATAAAAGAGGGAGGAGAAGGATGATGGATATGTTTTGTTATGCGTAACGTTATGTTGTAGAAATTTAGACTTGACTGACTTAGATTGTGGGAGTTGGGATACCCAGCTCGGTGAGGAGTGGTATCTTGGACTTGCGAGGCGAGATGGGAGCTAGTTGTTCTCTGGTTTAGTGTGCTTGGCCCCTTTGCGGCTCGTGGAGATAAGGGGGAAGAAGAGTACCCCTAGCATTGGTTGGGAGGTACCAGTGAAGTCTCATCGGTCGACAAGCGGGATATGCACAGAGCCCGCGGGACAATGACTCAGAGCATGCGACTTGGGCTATGATACACTTCCTTTATTTCTTCATGGTAGATTATTATTATACTTTACGCTTTTATTTTTGTACTTTTATTTCGATAAAGAAAATGTTGACTTAGAATTTCAACCGAGAACTTAATTTTCCCCTTAAGCCTTAAGCTCGTTGTTTGACTTGATTCCCTTGGCATTCGATCACTAGATGTTGAGATTGTCCTTTGGTTTTGTTGATTGTTGCGATGAGTTTTTATTTTTACTTCATTCTCATCCCTAGTTCATTATTCCATGCCTGAGAAGTCGGCCATGAGATGAATCGACAGTCGTCACTTCAGTGCAAAGACACCTATAGATTCTAACGCCCTGCTTTTTTGTGCGTGGATGATGAGCGAAGGATATGTTCGCCAAACTATTTACTGCTTCTTATTTATACGCTGAACTTCACCTTGCCTCAGTCTCTGCATGTTATATCACCTATATGTCTTAATTGTTCTCGAAAATCTGGAAACTGTGTTTGGTATTCTCTGTATTTCATCACCCTCAACCACGAAAATTTGACTCTGCGTTTTTATATAATTACTGGATGAATTTAATTATGTGTTTTTATGCCCTTCTAGCCATTTTACTGTGTGGTTTTTATACATCTGGTATGCCTTTTTTTTATGTGACTTTACCTCTGCACATTCAATTTTTGATGAATTTATCTTGCGTAATTTCCCACTCGATTGACAGTCTATAAATTATTCTAGACCGCGTTTTTTGGGGGTGTTTGGCTAGAGGTATTACTTGGTTACTCTACGATCTTCATTTTGTTTTACTGCTAACATTACCCTATTCAATGCCAGTTTGAGTCGTTTTTCTTTCACTATTGGGACTGTGATTTTTAATCACAACTCAACTTTAAAACCACGATTTCTTTACTCCGTTGACTGCAAAAGAACTCGGGATTGAAAGGGATAGCGAATTTGTAATACATTTTGCATAAAAGTTTCTAGATGTATAGTCTTTGTCTGCATTCATAATTCGATGTAGATCTTCGATGTTTATACCTTCTCCATTTACACTAATATTCAGTAGATAATGGTCTGTCTGTGTATTATTTAGTTGTAGATAGGTTTCGTTTTTTTCTTTTCATATGTTAATGAATCATTACCAGACCAATAATTATTTCGTTTTATTTAGTTTCTACTATGGAATGATATTTACTAAGGAGTAATATGTGCATATGGTTGTGCCTAGCAGTGAGCGCGTTAATTAAAGACATCGATATACTGCATTTGGTGAATGTAAGTCTGCATTTTCTATGGCTATCATTTCTCCCAACGAATTTCAGACTACGTGTATTGCATTGATTGCAAGATTTTCTCCCTGGGTGTGTTTAATAGCATTGGGGTTGGGGTTTACTGAGCACTTGGAAATTACAGTGATGATGGTGAAGTTAATAGCATTAATTGGGTAATAAATAAGTTACCTGATGACTTGTGTGAAGTGCCAACGTTCTCATTGTATCTTTAAATTAAATTTATAGACTGTAAAGTGAATATCCATCAAGATTTCTTACCGACAGCGTTAGCTACAACAATTGCTTACCAATAGCCTCTTCAGCGAATGTCATTTGGTCAGATTATTTTATATGTAATATTTGACTACTTGAGTAATACCCTTAACTGCAAATTCACGTTCTTGTTAAACTCAAGGTTTTACTTCTATTTACCTAAGCGGTTATCATCTTATTCCACTCTGCGAACCTCCCTTAAATATGGAGATATAAATGATGTGGTTAGGACTGAGATTTTGAGGATTTGAACTAGCTTTTACTGTAGTGATTTAGCATTTATTTTAGACAACCTATTCTTTTAAACAACCTTTAAACTAAATAGAGCAGCCTTTAATATGATTAGACAGTCTTTAAATGAGTAGACAACATATAGATAAACTTAGACTAGGCTTGCCAATCTAGTTTTCGTATTAATTAAACCAGACTTGTTAAATTAGAATGTACTTATTGTTTATAGTGTTAGTAATGACTTAATTAGACTTGCTAAATTTGATTTTCTTTTAAGGTTAAATTAGATGGTACATTGATGACCAAATTGTAATTTAGACTTGCTCAATTGATTTGCATTTAGTGTTAAATTAGATGGTACATTGATGACCAAATTATAATTTAGACTTGCTCCATTTGATTTGCATTTAATATTAAATTAGATGGTACATTAATGACCAATTTGTAAATTAATATCGTTAACAAGTGTGATAATTGCAGCTTGTACATTGATATTGTTAAAGTTGGTTAAGTTAGATGGTATTTAGTGATTAATTTAGAATTGCCAATTTAGATTGTAATTAATGTTAAATTAGATTTGTTTGTATTGACTAAATTGTAATTTAGACATGCTAAATTATGGTGTAAGTTATGTTAATTTAGATTGGTAATTATTGACTAATTTTAGACTTGATTAATGGTCGG
>JASDQU010101896.1:244093-280609 GCA_032191745.1 Picea mariana
TATCGATAGTTGGTGCAAAATAATTTGTAACTTACACACTCTTGAATAGATATCTCTTATGCAGTTGGATGAGTTTCCAGGTACATGAAACAACCTCATGAGCTTCATTTTAAGTCATAAAAAATTATTCTTAGATATGCCAAGGGGACTACGAGTTTCGGTATACACTATGCAACATGATATTCCTTGGATCTTGTTGGTTACACAAACTTAGATTGGGTAGGAGATAGAATTGATCTCAATTCCACTTTAGAATATGTCCTCTACCTTGGATGAAGACCTATCTTTTGGCCAGGTAAGAAGAAATCAACAATTGCTTTATCATCAAAAGAGGAAGCGAACCAACCACATCGAGGTTTATATGAACTTTTTTCGAGGATAAATTCAATATGGAGTCATTGATATTTTGAAGATCAAGTATATATTTATGCGTATTTGAAATAATCAACATATAAGGATTTTTCAGATCAAGTTGGTATCATAGCGAGGTTTGACAAGTGTTTGCAAGTGAATTATTACAAGAGACAAACCCAAACTTGGTAAAGGAGAGCTTGCAAGTTATAAGTCTGAGATTGAAAGAAGAATTTTTAAGCATAATATGGATTCCGAAGGAAAGTAACGAGAAGATCCTCCCATGAGTCTAGAAGAAATTATGGATACACTTCACTCGATGCGAGAGATAAGAGATGATTTTAAACTAAGAATTCAAAATCTCATAAGTGGAGAATCTTCAATAAAAGGAGAAGGAAGAGGTGAAGGTGGTGGACCTCCAAATCCCCCTTCACCATCCTCATCATCATCGTCTTCTTTTGAAGAAAGTGAAAATTCTTCTCATCGAGAGAAGGTCTCTAAGAATTCTAATCATAATATTCCTTTATTAAAGTTGGATGTCAAGTTCGAATTTCCAACCTATGATGGAAAATTGAATGTCGAGAAATTGGACAACTGGATCAAACAAATAAAGTTATATTGCAGATTTCAAAATATCGTTGATGATGATGTAAGGATATAGTTAGCTAATCTTCGACTAAGTGGCATATCCTTAATATGGTGGGAGAGTAAGATGAAATTTTATCTTGTTGAAAAGGGTAAAGTCATTTCTTCTTGGGATAAGTTTACTAGGGATATAAGAAAACAATTATATCCACTAGAACATATGCAAATGGAAATTATAGAATGGAAACATCTAAGATAGGGTAAAGGCCAGAATATTCAGGCATGCAGACAAGAATTCAAAAATAAGGCATTATCATTATGGATTCCATTGTATACCCATGAAACTCTTTTTAAGTATATTGGAAGCATTCACTCGTATCTTCATAAAACTATTTTAATGTTTAACCATACTTGTTACAGAATAATCCCCCTCTAGACATGTGGAAATTCCCTTGGATTAATGACCCATAGACCAAGACAGAAAAATACAAATGGACACTAACATCCCTTTGATACTTCTTTAACTAATTGAAAAGAGAGAAGGAGAAAATATGATCGTACCTATTTCTGGTGTTTTTCCTCACTGCTCCACTTTGAGCTTCATCTCCAAACTCTTTCGCACAACTTGCTATCTGCAAAACCATGGAAATCAAAGAGAAAACAAGGAACCTCCTACTCTACCACATTATATTAAAAAAAATCATCTATAGTAGACAAGCATATGTAAAGATACACAAACTAGAAGGAAATAAGACAAGTATATTATTAAAATGAGAACCAAAATATAATACTTACAAACATGGATTATGATGCAACATTCCTCCAATATCCCCTCATCCATCCATTGCACGATGCTCCCAAGATAATAATTTTGATATCCAAAGCTTCCTCTTCTTCACCTTGGAATGGCCTCCTTTTATAGGCTTGGGAGGCTCAACCACATTGAGTAGATTTGGGGATTAGTTGAGGATATATCTCCTTTAGGTTAGGATATGATCCTAGGATAGTTCCATAGGATATAATTTGATCCAATCCAACCTCATATCCAAGAGATGACCTTCAGAAAGAGGCGGGATTCTCCAAAGTTTCCTCCAACCAAAATCAACACTCCCATATAGTTAGAGACAGAGCGTTGATCCTAGATAAATGCTCCCTAAATAAGGTAAAGGAGGCATTTATATATGGGGTATCACTCCCATAACATGGTCATCGGTGTGCTACCTTTCAAAAATGCCCAAAAAATGACCGATTTTTCATTAAAAAGTGTGTTTCTGCCATTGAAATTATGGGTTTCTTCTTCCAATATGACTTACGGATCATGAAAAATGTTTTTTGATGGTTTCAAGGGGTTAAAACACATATAAACAAATATAAAAGTGAATGTGACACTTAGTAATATGCATACGACACTTGACGACACTTGCGACACTTAGGGTGAGATACTTAAGCGTGGAATTTTGATTTGTAACAGATTTCCCCCTAAAGTGTGAGGTCAAAAGAGAAATTGATGGCCAAAACGCTTTACAATTATTCAATGAAAGGGTGTGGATTTGGAGAACCTGGCATAAGATGCAAACAATTGTCAAACAATATTAATATATGTTCCATTTTCGAGGCAGGCATACCTATGCTCAGAATACGAGATTACTCAAAGCATGACCGTCGACCAATACACTGCGGATCCATGAAAAATACTGACTAAGGATATGGCCACCACTGATACAATGTGGATCCATACCTCCATGAAATGAACTAATCGTAGCCACGAAAAATACATAGTGGAGCTACAAGACGATAAAACATAGCCACAATCCAATACATTGTGGATCTATGTGACAATATATATATCAACATGCTCAAATAATCTCCTTTACAGCATGGGAAAAGTAGATAATAGAGTGAACTATCAACCCAGGTTCTTTGTCCCAATCGCAATGTGGTACGAATATATCCATGCGAATAAATGATTTGATGTCGAACATGGTAGAAACCACTTTATTACCCATTATTGAGGTAAACCGTTAACAACTGCAAGGGAAATCACCAATGATGTCAATGACTCCAAAGGTACCCTAGTACATTCCAATGAATGTGAATAAATGAGCCAAAGTCGAACATTCGTGGAATCATCCTATCAGAGGTCAATGATGTAAAACTATTTTTGGAAGCAAGGAGGCCTCCCATTGAGTCATGCAGGTCCCAATGTACTAACTGGTTTCTAAGTCTAATTCCTGGATGATGTGTTGAAGTCGATAGGAAAATACTTGTCGAAGGAGGGCCTTGATGTATCCCCCATCATCGACACAAAACCAACATAGGAAAGTGATGTAATATGGTGAATCGAATGAGTATGGACTAACACAGGAAATGTAAACTAGAAATATTGCATATGGATGGTTCAAAGTGAAACATCCCTTGAACATGATGAGGCACAAAAACTGACTTGGAAGCATTGAATCGACGAGTACCAAGAATGTAGTGTGATGGAAATAAGAGCACTCTTCGAATGGACAAAAAATTATGGCGACACATGGAATTGGTATGACTCAGAGACAAGAAGATTAGCCAACTGTAAGACGAGATGCAAACAAGTGCCATGTTTAAGGGATACAATAGCTACCATAAAGGATTCCCAAACAATTGACCCACTTCCTTCAGTTTTCCCCCCACCTAGATAGATGAGTACCCCTTTCTTTTTTAACTAGCTTGAGGAGGATAACAAATGCTTGGTATAGCTCACCTTCAGTAAGTTCCTCTTCCTTTATTTAACGAACTGGAAGAAGTGAGGGTTCATTCCCATATGGGTCCTTCAATGTGTAGTTTAGCGAGTCCAGAGAAGGAAAACTCAGTGGTTTTTCATGTTTAGAGAGTCTGAAAAGAACTTAAAGGCGACTCCAGGGTTGTCCCTTTTCATAATTTTAGTCTCTGAGGTCCGAAAATAGAGATAAACTATTACTCGGAATATGCCCTTTCGAACCTTTTAATGAGTTTGAAAGGAAGCAAGATAACTCAAAAATCTTTTCTTGTTTAAAGAGTCTGAAAAGAGATTAAAGGAGACTCCAAAGGGTTCCTTTTTCGTATAACCTTTACGAGTCTGAAAAAGTGATAAAAGTATACTCAGCTACATTATCATGTATTTACAAGCATGAGAAATTAAAAAGACTAAGATCATAATTGGTTTCATTTTTACACAAGCTTGAAACAAAATTAAACTATGCTTGTAATTTCCCAATGTAATTTCCAAAGGTTTTGAGGGACACCCATGGATGGTTGGTACTCTGCCCCCAGCTTGAAAATCTAGCAGCTTAACTCTAGAATGATAATCGAAGGCTAGAGACATGCCTCCCCAAGCCTCATTTCATTCGTCGACTTTGAGGTTGTCACCAATTTCTATACTAGATTGAGAAAAAGGATAAGGGAAGATGAAATGAAGGTTCTTATACAAGAACTAACAAAAGACTCGACTCGACATCTACAAGATATAGCCAAAGACTGGACTCGATATCTACGAGATATATTGAATAGAATTGAATTTATAGGAAAGGTGACTTTTTCATTTTTTAATGAGATTGACACATGAAAAGAACTATGCTCATGGCTCTAGGTTCAACCCCCATATTTATTTTCATTTTTTAATGAGCTTGCTACAAAGAGGAAAACAATTTTTGTAGCTTCTATTTCAGTTTTTAACAATCTTKCTACAGAGAGGAAAACTATGATCAATACCTCTGTTTCATTTTGTAATGATATTTCCACAGKGAAGAAAAACTATGCTCAAGACCTTTGTTTCATTTCTTAATGAGCTTTCCACGGAGAAGAAAAAATATGCTCAAGACCTCTGTTTCATTTTTTAGCGAGATTGAAATAGTGAATAAAACTATGCTCATAGTTTTTGCGTTATCATGGCTTCCAAGAGGACAATTCTATGGAAAGAATACATGTCAAGGGATAAACATAATCCATGGATTCTAGAAGATCTTCACTAGATGGAAGAAAAACACTCTAAAAGGAATACATGTCGATAACCTTGATAAGGGTAGGGAGATTTGGCTCTAATATTCCTATTGAAGAGATGACCATGTCAACTACCAGATATATGTCAAGAGAAGAGAGATATTCCCTCTTGTGCAAGGTTTAAAGAATGGGGAAGTTTGTTACATAATTGACCTGTGGTGGGGCGGACATCGTTGGCATGTATGGACCGTTCAGGGAAGGTGGATGGTTGACCATCAGATGAGGGTAAATGAATGAAATTTGGTCAATCATTAATATGTTTTCATTGTGAGGGAAACATATCACTCAAAAGAGAGTGGACACAAAAGCTCTCATAATATAGACATAGTCTTGCCCGAGGAGCAGGTTAAAGTTCAAGGGGTCATGAAATACCATCACATCGACGTAGAAAGTTTTTCCTCCCAAAGTAACTAGAAAATGGGGAAGGATCCCTAAAGGTTGACTAACTCTTCTATCAAAGGTCAACAGATTCCAAGTCATAGGCACAAGTTGTGGGGAACCAAAAGCCTGCCAAACATTCATGGATAATATGCTAACAAAATCACCTTCATCTATTATAGTGTTAGGAATATTCCTATCACAAACCTGCACAATGATTTGAAAAGGCATGTAAGAAGGAAGACGGGGTTCTGTCAAATGATTCCAGTTAATAGAAATCATATGATTTCCTAAAGGGGGTGCCATTGGGTTGGGCAGAGTGCCCCCTTGTTTGGTTGAATCAGTATTAACGAGGTAGACCTAAGAGACATCCTCAATATTTGAATGAGGATTGGGATCAAACTATGAGAGAACTAGATTGACCACTTTGGTTGCACTCTTCAAGGGAGGAGTGGGATTGATCAATGATAGAACTGGATCGACCACTTTGGTTAGTGGTTCAACTGAGGATGAAACCAGATTGACCACCTGATCAGTCAAAATAACCGAGGATGGAACCGGATTGACCAGTCCATCAACTAACGATGGGTTGAAAGAGATATTAGGATCACTAGTTGGAAGTTGGATCTTTTCCAAAAGATAAGAAGCCTTGTCTATATGAGGAAAAATGTGAGAGTAATGATCACCTTCGGATAAAATGAAAGGAAATTTGAAAGTTCTCTTATTCTTACCAACCTTAACGTCACTAGATGACGAGGTGTCACTAGCATGTCCCACAGGGGATGATGACGCGAAATACCACATTTGTAAGACCTTGGGGAGACCAGGGAAATCCCTCAGAAGGTGGTCACCCTTACAAAGACTGCAAGAGAATTTTGGCTTAGGATTGTTCATTGTAGACTTGTCGACTTTATTAACACTCCCAGTATGATTAACAGTAGTTGGTTGCTTGGATCCAACATGAGATAATGTGGTTGGAGGCTTGGTCCCCTTATGATTCTTCTTCTTCTTCTCTTTTTGTTTCTTCTTCTTCTTATCAACCTGGCTACTCACTTTAGAGCTTTCACTAGGCGAGGAAGGAGAAAGGGAAGGATACTTGATGGGTGTATAAGGAAAAAGGTAGACATGAGGTTGATGTGTAGGTGGTATGCTTACATTCGAAGCATTAGGCATATCCAAATCACTGGGAATATTCAAGATCACCGAAGTGGGGAACAACCGAACCGATAATCCGATGGTGAGTCCTGAAAGACTCAGTGTGACAATGCATAGAGGACCAACATTTCCAAAAGAAGGAAAAGAGAAAGGTTCCTCGGGAAAAAAATTTCCTTCGTTGGTACTCCCAGGAATTGACGCCATTGACACTGAATATACCTAAGGTCCGCTAAGGAAAAAAAACAACATACACTAAAAATCTAAGAAGCAAACAATAAAACAAACCTTCCCACAATGAAATCACTATCTAGTGATGAAATCCAACATCGCGAGATTGATATAGGAAGGGGTTGGGATAGAGAAGGTGGATCAGTTACATTGCCGACCAACTTAACGGACTCACACCTTGGTGCAAGTTCCCACACGGTTTTACCTATGGGTGTACCCTCCAAGGAGCCCGAGTGTGTTTGACCAATGTTGGACCCAAGTACAACGAAGAATCCCTTTCACCATCACCTTGTGTATCAATCCTATAGATATAGGGAACTAAGGTTACCAACTCGTAGTTAGCCTCCGGGCGTGTACAGTCGATAGTCGGGAAGGAACGTATGGGAAGGATAAACATTTCGAAATTATTCAAGAGAACTGAAGACAAGTGGTCAGGAATACTATTGAGAACCCCAAATGGATCCAGAATTCATGAATCTTTGAGACCAAATGAAACCAATCATTTCTTAGGAAGAACCCCCAGTATGCGATATTTTTTCTATGTGGGTTAAGCATCAGAGGGGAAATCTCTGATTCTTTCCCGCACATGACCTCGTGTTTAACACCTATGTGAGAGGGGGATCCTCACTATTATTATAGGAAAAATTGGATTTATCACTCCCTAGCACAAGATTCTATGTTTGTCTGATGGATTTGTAAAGTTATCCTCACAACCTATTCCAAATCCCTACACTTTAAGCTAATGTAAGTTTTCTACAAGATAATATAAAAGTGTCTGATCAATTTTATAAGCGCTTTATTTTAGGGTTGTTATTTACTCAAGGTTGAGAAAGTGAAACTTATGATTTTTTATACTCGACTCCAAAAGAATGCAGAATAATGAGATGCAAATATTTTTCTTCAACGAATCCTACATATGGGATGGAGAAGAGGTTCGAATTTCTTCAACAAAAACACCCAATTCCCAAATGCAATTTTCTAAATGCAATCTACCACCATACCCAAAATAAATAACACAACTATATTGTTTGTTTTATTCTAATATATAAATAAATAAAATGCAAATACTTTAATGCTTCACTACTTTCAATCAAAATGAAAGAGTAGAATGCAGATACAAAAGACACAAAGAAAAAAGGATCTCAAACAAAGCATGCAATCACAGGCTAACAGGAACTGAAAGAAACAATTATGATAACTCACTTAATCAAGGACTCGACAATCGACAAGCATTCAAGGAATACAATAGACTTCAAAGAAGAGTCAAAAAAATGATACGGAGAAAAAGAAATCACTCAAATGTCTTGACAAAACAAGAAACAAGAAAGAGAAATCAAAGCTAGGTTGTGGTAAGCATAAAGTCTCAAATCATTCAAAAATTAAAGATTTTAAAAGTAACTTAATACCAACAAACCTTTGCAAACCTTTGCAATCAATCACATAACCATAAACTTTTGCAATACCCAGATGAAACCAAGAAGAAAGAAGGCGAATCAATCTCACAATTTGGAAAAGGTCACAAGATCAAACAAGAAAATTAAAAGAGTGATAATAAGCCATATCCTCAACCTAAACAAAGTCACAAGAAAAATTACAGACTCTAGAAAAAAGACCTCCAACAAAGGGCTGAGAAAAACATGGAAAAATCCCCTGGATATGCCCAAAACCAGAGATCAACGCTCTATAAAACAAATAGACAGAGCACTCTAACACTCCCTGAGAGAATAAAGAGGAGTGTTGATCAATTAACCAATGCCCTGGTAGCCACTTTGGGGGAGTGCTAGTCCTATAGATGCGTGAAAATGAGCATAAAAAATAAAAAAAACAACAACGATTGGCTTGGTAACTATGACTACTTCTTGATGAAGTAGAGGGAAGAGGGAAGGCTCAGAAAAAATCAATCAAACAAGATCAAACAAGGAAAATTGTCATATGATCCAAGGAAAGACAAGTCAATGTCCTTCCCTAGTGGAGCAGCCACTTTTTGTTACGGAATAATCCCCCTACGAACATGTGGATCTTCCCTTGTATTAATGACCCCTATACCAAGACAAAAGGATACAAATGGACACTGACATCCCTTTGAGACTTGTTTAACTAATTGAAAAGAGATAAGGAGAAAATATGATCGTACCTCTTTATGGTGTTTGTCCTCACTACTCCAGTTCGATCTTGATATCTACAAGACCACGAGCAACAAAGAGAAAACATAGAAACTCCTACACTATGAGATTAGATTAAACAAATTCATCTATAGTAGACAAACATATGTAAATATACACAAGCTAGAAGGAAATATGCCAAGTATATTATTAAAATAAGAACCTAAAGAGAATACTTACAAACACGGATGATGATTNAGAAACAAAGAGAAAACATAGAAACTCCTACACTATGAGATTAGATTAAACAAATTCATCTATAGTAGACAAACATATGTAAATATACACAAGCTAGAAGGAAATATGCCAAGTATATTATTAAAATAAGAACCTAAAGAGAATACTTACAAACACGGATGATGATTCAACATTCCTCCGAGGTCCCCTTGTCCATCCCTTGCACGATGCTCCCAAGATCATAATTTTGATATCCAAAGCTTCCTCTTCTTCACCTTGAAATGGACTCCTTTTATAGGCTTGGGAGGCACAACAACCATGAGTATATTTGGGGATTAGTTGAGAATATTTCTCCTTTAGGTTAGGATCTAATCCTAGGATAGTGACATAGGATAACATTCGATCCAAACCAACCTCATCTCCAAGAGTTGGCCTCCAGAAAGAGGCGGGATTCTCCAATTTTTCTTCGAACCAAATTCAATGCTCCCCTATAGTTAGAGACAGAGCATTGATCCTAGATCAACGCTCCCTAAATAAAGTAAAGGGGACTTTGATATATGGGATAGCGCTCCGCCAACATGGCCAGAGAAGCGCTACCTTTCAAAAATGCCCCAAAAATGGTCTATTTTTCAAGTAAAAAGTGTGTTTCTGGCCTTGAAATGATCGGTTTCTTCTTCCAATATGACTTAGGGATCATGAAATATGTTCTTTGATGGTTTGAAGGGATTAAAACACATATAAACACATATAAAAGTGCATGCGACACTTAGTAAAATGCATACGACACTTGACGACACTTGTGACACTTAGGGTGAGATACTTAAGCGTGGAATTTTGATGTGTACCACTAATAACATTGATAAGGTGTTCATACAAGCAACACATATATATGCTAGTAAGGGTAAGCATGTGAACGAAGACAAGAAGCCATACAAATTTGAAAACAAACCATAATGTAAAAGGAAGAGTTAGAAATCAGCCACAACAAAGCAAGCTGAGGAAAGACCATGTGTTCCCATTGTAAGAAAAAGGGACACCAGGAATCAAAGTGTTGGAATATGCATCCAAAATTATGACCAAAGAAATTCAAGGATAAAGGGAAGAATAAGACTGTTGCATCAACTCATCAGGATCTAGGGTCAGATTCCAAAAAAAAAAACTTAGAACATGGAAATAGGAAGCAAAGTTATATCAACTATCAATTGTAACTCTTCAGTTCAATCCGACAAATTGTAAAATGATATTGATCAAAATAAAATAAGCGAGCTTTTTCATGTCAGAGTTCTAGTTAAGCATACCGGGGTAGATACTTTATTTGAAAATGGATCTCGAATTAACCTAATATATGAAGCAATTGTTAAGAAGTTGGGTTTAAATACAACACCTCCAAAAAAATCCTTATCCATTAGGATGGGTATGTGAAGATGCTAAGTTTCAAGTAAAAAAACACTGTAAGATCAGATTTGCAATTACAACTAAGTTCTTTGACGAGTTGGAATTAGATGTTGTGCCTCTTGACATTTGCGACATTGTCTTGTGTATTCCATATCTATTTGACATGAAGTCCATATTCTACCGCAAAGAGAATAAATATAATATTTACAAGCATGGGGTTGAATATACTGTCAGATCTCATCTTATCAAGACTAATTAATCTTTAGTGAGCATAGGGAAAATGAAGACAATCGTGAGTGCAAGTAAATGTTTTGTTCTCATGATAGTGAAATAGAAAGAAGAAGAGTTAAAAAATTCTTTATCAGGTTGTGATCTAGATCATAAACAGGAGTTGGTTAACATCATATCTAACTATGATGAGTTGTTTTAGGAACCTACATGGTTTCCTCCTAAGAGGGATGTTGAACATGAAATATATTTGTAGCAAGATGCTCCTCTTCCAAACATTGGAATGTATAGGTCACCAACGATCCATAATGAAGAAATTAAGAAGCAAGCTCAAGAGTTTCTCAATAAATGAATCATCAGGCCAAGCTCCTCTCCATGTGGTTCTCCTATTTTATTAGTTCCAAATAAATATGGCACATGGAGGATGTGTATTGAATACTAAGCCCTGAACAATATTACGGTAAAGAACCATTATCCTCTGCCAATAATTGATGATTTACTGGATGAATTAAATAATGTTGTTTATTTCACTAAGTTGGATTTGAGAAGTGGTTACCATCAAACCATAATTGCAGAAGGTGACATATGGAAAAATGACTTTCAAGGCTAAGAAAGGATTGTTTGAATGGTTAGTTATGCCATTTGGTTTATGCAATGCACCAACAACATTTATGAGGGTAATGAATGATGTATTCAGACCCTACATAAATTATTTTTTATCATCTATTTAGATGATATATTGATCTTTAGTTGAATATGGGAAGATCATATAAAACATTCCAAGATGGTCATTGAACTCTTGAATAAGGAGAATCTATAAGTAGAAATGTCTAAATGTGAATTTGGAAAAAATTCTCTAGTATATTTGGGTTACATTGTAGGGAATGGTGAACTAAATTTAGACCCTAAAAAGGTAGAATTCATTGTGAAATGGCCCAAGCCAACTACTGTCACAAAAGTCAAGATATTCTTAGGAGCAATAAAGTAGTGGAGGAAATTCATTGCTAATTTTTCATACATAGAATTTCCTCTACATGCATTAACAAGTGTTAAACAAGTCTTTCAATGGGGAAGAAAGAAACAAAAATACTTCAATACATTGAAGGAAAAGATAAGCACCACACTAGTTTTGGCACTGCCAAATTTACAATAGCCATTTGATATTCAAACTGATGCAATCGGATATGCCATGGGCGCAGTCTTGATGCAACGATGTAAAGCTATGTGTTATCATTATGATACTTTCACTCAAGTTGTTATTAAATATCCAACATATGATAACACATACTATATGCGTTGGTATACAGTGTAAATAAATGGAAGCATTACTTAATGGGAAATAAGAAAATTATTCATACAGAACATCGGGAATTAAAGTATTTGAAGTCACATACCAAGCTACAACAGTCACGACATTTCATATGGATGGGTTTTCTAGAACAATTTCATTTGGTAATAAAGTATAAGAAAGGTATTCATAACAAGGTTACAGATATGTTGTCGAGACCAATAATTACTACATCGACAATACTAAAGTATGATCCTCTATTTCATGAAATTTATGCAAAATAATATGCTAAGGATGGCGATTTTAAATATTTATACGATGCATTAACTCATGGAAATAAAAAATTAGATTAATATATGCATGAAAATTTGTTATATCATCTTGGAAAGCTTTGTATACCCAGATATTAAGGAGTAAATGTAATAAGAGAAGCTCTCACATTTCTCATTTCTGGTCATTTTTGGGTTTGTAAGACAATAACACAACTACAAAGGTATTTTTATTGGCATCAAATGAATGAAACAATTTCCAAGTATATGAAAGGGTTTGTTATGCGTGCCACAAGTAATCCTAGCAACAAAAATTCGGGGTTATATACACCACTTCTAGTACCTTCTCAACCATGGGAAAGTATCTCCATGGATTTTGTAGGGGCTTTGCTGACGTCCACGACAGGTCATGATTATCTATATGTTTTTGTGGATAGATTCAACAAGATGTGTATTTTGATTTCATGCAAGAAACATGTCACAACTGAAGAGACAAAAAATGTTTTCTTTGCTAATGTTTGGTTTCATTTTGGACTTCCTACGTCTATTATATTAGATCGAGACAGTCTCTTTTTGGGAAAGTTTTGGTCTCATTCATGGGAACTCATGGAAACTAAGTTGAAGAAGAGAACGAATTTTTTTCCACAGAAATATGAATAGACAGAGGTGGTAAACAAAATGGTGGTACATCTACTTCAAGTATACTGCATCAAGCATCCTAAGTCATGGGATGAACATTTTCCTTATGTACAACATGCTTATAATCATTCCATGCATTCTTCTACTTGGAAAACTCCTTTTGAATGTGTGTTTGGGGTACTTGCATAAATCATGTATGGAATTTTCTTTTGAACAAGAAGGTAAAGAAGATGGAAACGATGATAGAGATAAATTTCCTAGGTTCATTCAAAAAATTCATAGGAACATAAGTAAGTACAACAAAAGTTGGAGAAAAATCAAGCCAAGTACAAGGAAAGGCATGATAAACATCTAGTTGATCATAAGTTTGAAGTCGGTTATCAAGTATAGTTACATATCAACAAGGATAGAATGAAGTTAAAGGTAAAATTCTAAGGCCAATCTGATATGGTCCATTCAAGATATTGGAGAAGATTCGTACTAATTCCTTTCGTTTAGATGTACCAACCTACATGCAAATGTATTCATTCATAAATGTTGAGAATTTGAAGCCTTATGAACCTCCAATGATTATGGATGAAGATGAAAGTATTCAGGTTCCCTCAGTTGATGACGTTTCTCCAAAATATTTGGACGAGCTATAAGAAGATGTTATTCTCGACAAAAGAATTAGTACTTGACAGCGAGGTGATGTGAAATATTTTTGAGTTGGTCTTAAAGGAGTAAAACTAAGTAAATAAAAGTGGATAGAGAATGGAAGGGTGAGGGAACTCTACCCTCACCTATTTTTTGAGTAATCAAAGCTTTTGGTGGTCCAAAAGGATTCCAAAGGGGAGGAATGATCCAAAAGTATTCGAGAATGTGCACAGAGGTCCAGGAGGATATAGAACATCCACAGAGGTCCATAATGGTTCATAAATGATCAAAATTTTACCATACCAAATTCTATCGGAAACAACATCAATAAGTAAATCTCATCATTAGCTTTCCAACTACACAAACAACAAGTCAAAATAGGTCATATGCAAAAGTTATGAGTAGTGAAAGTTTGGTCAAAAGTCAAAATCAATGGGGAAAAGGTAACACGTGTCACCACTGGAAGGGTGACACATGGCACGACCACACAATCATACGAAGATGATGTGGCATGACCCCAATATTCCACTTGGACTGACTGTATGCTAACTAGGCAAGTTATGTGGACAAGTCAAAGGTTGACAAGTGGTAGAGCCATACAATACAGGTGGACTAATCACAGGGTGACATGTGGTAGAGATAAGCCAATGACAGGTTTCCATGTGGAAGCCTACCATTGTCCATTAATGGTTTATGTATATTAAAATTATATAGTCGATAGGGGTTGAACCCATGACCTCCATAACCTTACCCAAGCGCCTTACCAATGGAACACACAATATAACTTAACATGTATATGGTTTCATACATATTGAAATTTAGGTAAGTTTTGAATGGCTGGAAATTAGGGCCGAGGGATAAGCCCTCGACCCATCATTTTTGGTCGTATGGTATATCACATAACTAGGTTCCAAGATTCACGGGTGCTAAAATTATATGCCTCCACATATATGGTTGTAACTATATGATATATACGACCAACAAATATAACCAAGTCGTGGATTAAACAGAGGTTGGTGGGGTTTGATTCCCCTACCTACTGTGTAACAAATCAACGTATTAATTGTTAGACCACCAGTGAACCACATTATGGGAACTTCCAAAACAAATTAATTATAGTTTGACTATTGTTTCGGAGGAAAGTTACGGACCTGCGCCCTATTTAATGGGTTCACAAATTGAGGATTGATTAACATTCGTTATTGCATAATTTTTTCTTGACGTGCATGCTTGAGGGTCCATAGTCTTTGAGTCTACACCGTAAAGAATTTTGAAAGGTATCTTCACGGAATTTCAAGAACTTTATAGTGATTTATCACGAATTTTCGCAAGGAATCCAATGGTGCACTCCATTTCTTCATTTGAGAAACATGTAAAAAGGTCATTGTAAAACACAAGCATTTGAATATTAATAAAGAAGGTCTTTATTGGAAGCGGACTGAGAGACTTATCCAAAATTGGGTGGACTCCATTATCAAACTTGTGTATGTGATTTCAATATCGTTTTTCATTTTTATGCTTAGTTATTTACAATTTATTTATCATTAAAGTGTATATGGTTAGATAAGTACTTCACATGTAATTGGGATTTGTCAAGCGATCATTATTATTTCGAAGATCATGTAGATATTTATGTGTATTTGAAATAATCAAGATATAAGGAATTTTCGCATCACTTTCCTATGGTTTTGCACTCTAAAAGTGGTTTGTAGCTCAAGATATTTGATCCCTCTCGATGTTTGATAGATCATGGGTTAAGATGGATCTAGGTTGATTTTATAAATTGCATGTGAAAATATATAAAAATAATGTCAAAACACTATACCTTTTATTAATTTGAAGGCATAACTATTTCAAGTCTTTTCTATTTCAATATTGCCTAATTTTAGGACGTAACTATTTTAAGCTAACTTCGATATTCCCTAATTTAAGATATAGTTTTTATATAAATTATTTTTGTAAGTAAGGGAAAGATATGCTAATATGCAAAATATATAGATAGATGCATGAACTGTATCAGATTCCAGAAAAACCATGACACTATTTTGAAATAAAAAAGAAGAGTAAAACTTTCCTTCCCCATAGGGGAAACCAGGCTAAAAAAAGAATACTTTGTCTTAAAATATGAAGTTTCTGTGACCAACTATTTCTAGTAGGACTATTAAGAATTCCTATGACATGCATATAAAAAAATTGGAACAAAATGAAATGGAAAAAACTGTGAATCATGGTATTCCTTTGCATGAGGAACGGACCCGCAACATCCAGGTGAACAGCTGTAGAAGAGAACTCTGAACACAGTCGACTCGCAGTAGGAGGTTGAAAGGTGCCTCCATAACGTTTAGCTATCTAGGTCACCACTGACAGAAGATAAACATTCTTCTCCTTAAGAGTCTTTATATGATGTTTCAACTAGTGAAATTCTTCATCTTTAGGCAGCATGCCTAGAGACACCATGGTTTTGGTGTGTCAATAGAGTTCCAAAGTCCTAAATATCTTGGAGTTTCGAGTTTTGGTGTAGCCTATGTTCAGGATTAAGTCACTCACTTTCTTCTCAAAATCCTCATAATCCTTAAATTCACCGACCAAACTATCTTTGACCTTCAGCACATGCATGGTCACCAAGTCTTCCTCAGACAAAAAATCATTATAAAAATATGTTGCAATGAAAACAACCCTAGAAGCACGTGATGAACCAACAAAAGAGGGATTGGTATTATGATCACGGGGAGCCATGAGAATGAAAGATAAAGACGCCGAAGAGCTAGATACAATCTTGATGAGAACATAACTCAACTATTTGAGGGAGTAGATCCATAAAAAAAATAGCGACCATGGTATTCTCCTAGTCATTTATATGCATCAGAGCCTAAATTCCCTTTACCTACAAATGTATTGGGATTTCATTACTTTTCCTAGGCACAAACATCACCATTATGCGAGAGTATGATCCGAGATTCCAACTCGTGCAATCTATCATACCCGCAATCCACCAAATACTCTCCATTAACAACCATGATGCTCCATCCCAAATAAAGTATAGACCCACCAGTTGCCATATTGTGAGATCCATCCACCTATTGCATTGGGTTAAGAGCCATCACCTTCACAAAATACATGTTGTGATTCTCTCTATTAACAACCATGACGCTCCATCCCAAGTGAAGTATAGACCCACCATCTTCCATATCGTGAGAGCGATCCACCTATTACTTTGGGTTAAGAGTTGTCACATCCACACAAGACACGCTGCAATCAAGACAAGTTAACACCCCATTCATAGTTTTTTTCACCCAGGAAAAAAACAATTATATTCCATTAGAATATAAAAATAAAATTACAGCCATGGTCTCTAGAGATACAACAAAGTATTCTTCCGAAAGAAAAAATAACAATTTTGCATATAAAACAAAGAATAATATCATGCATTGAAAGAACCACAGAAAAACATCTCACCCCTAGCCACCAATCAAAACAATGAGAACAACACTATTCAGAGAAAAAAAAATAGAAGAGAGGAATGAAAAAATCATTCTGAAGCACTCCAAAAACACGATGTAGAGCAAATATATTTCCTACTTCCAAAGAAGAAGCTCGAGAATCCAATAAATCTTCTCCCATATTAAATTCCCTGTCAATGTGGGAAAATTCTTCTTTCAAAGAACAAAATCTTCGTTGTCAGAAGACCAAAGCTATTGCCTCAAAATAAAAAAATTTCAACGATCAATCTATCATCAATTTTAAATAACAAACTACTTGAAGTTGATCTACCATATGAACTCAGGAAAAAAATAACAACACCCAAGGACCTAACAACTTAGCCTTTGAGTTTGTACCGCTTCCAACATTTAATATGAGAAGGAAAACCACACCATATATAAGTTTAAGAACTGCACCACATGCACATACTGCTCCATCTAGAGAAGAAGAACTATAAAAAAAACCAATGGCTAAGTCATCAAAAAACACTGGATAAAGGGGCCGACAACCATAATTGAGTTTTCTGCTACCAAAGAATTCATTGAACTGACTAAGATCTTTAAAGGAAACCACCGAAGTGGGTGAGAACTTATTCTGAATTTTTTTTCCATTTCTTGATTTCCAAATATCCTAAGAAACATAACATGGAAACCCTAAGAAATTTCTATAGTTCCTATGCCAAATTTGAAAGCATAACCCAATTGAACAATCATTCCAAAGAAAAAAAAACTTTGTAATAATACCTAGAAACTTTGAAACTTATTGGACAAACCTACATTGAAACATAATATGATCAATATTTTCATCTGTAGAACCACACCGAGCACAACGACCCAAACTAGAAAATCCTGTGCTACCGAGATTATCCCAAGTTAAAATCGACTTATTTAACATAATCCAAATAAAGAGCTTAATTTTGAGTGGAAGCTCCCACTTCCAAATCAAAGAAGTCCACCAATCAATTTTCCCTTGCTACTCAAAAGACATCAATGATTCATAGGAAGAACCCACTGTGATTTGTCCAATTTAGCATAACTAACACATGCCATTATCCAATTTATTTCTTGTATATTTAAACCAATTTGAAGTAAAAGAACCCTGAGAAAGTCCCAATTTACACGGTCATAGGCTTTATGAAAATCCAATTTAAGGAGCAAGGACTTATTGCTCTTTGATTTAATACTATGGATTGTCTCTTGCACGACTCTAATATCGTCATAAATTGGTGTTTTTATCTCCACCAGAAAGCCAAAGGACTCTTCTCTTTAACCTCCAAGTTTGTTCTTCAATTGAAAGAATATGAATCCTTCTATCTTATAGATATTTCACATATTGAAGGTCGAAATCTTAAAAAAAAAACAAATTTATGATGAGCATAAAATACTTCTAGTTGCTCCTCAATTTTTAAAATATCTTGTCTGAGATGCCTTTTTTTATCTCTCTCCCAGCCAACGAATTTATATTTTAAGGGACTTAATTTCTTGACCAACGAGGTCATAGCCGAATCACCTTCGACAAAAACATAATAATTCTAGTCATCCTTAACTAACTGAATGAAATCCAAATCCTCCAACCAAGATGAATTGAACTTAAAAGGGTATCTAACAATATCTTCTTTAACACACAATTGAAGCACTATCAGGTTATGATCCGAAAGCATCGAGTTAAAATTCCAAGAGAAATACTTAGACAAAGAACCTAACAAAACTTCACAAAAAAAGAAACCTTTCCAACCTTTTAACCATTGCATCACATCCAATCTGTCTATTTCTCCAAGTAGGGGATAATACAACCAACTCAATATCAATAAGTTGATGTCTTTTGAAAAAATCATAGAAAAAGGAACCAAGGGGATCCATCCTTTATTTACTTCCCCATATCTCTCGAGCTGAAAGAGTTAGATTTAAATCACCAACTAACACCACATTTCCTCCATTCATAACTCTTGAAGAGGCCACCCTTTCTCAAAAATCTACACAAGTGGAACATGAGCATAGAAATTGATAATGGAAATAGGTTGACAATGACCTCTCACCAAACCTTCCAACAAAATACTGGCCATTAGCATTCATAGCACAAAAAGGCCATTGAGGAAGAAGTTATGCAAAAGAGCCCCGAGATTTGTCAATCTAAACCATATTTTCCTGAACAAGAATAATATTCATACCAACTAATTCCATCAAATGTTTGAAGGAAGCCAATTTGGGAGCCCCTCCAACTCCCCTTATGTTGATAGGAAAAATGATAATTTTCTACCCCCAACAAGGGCTCTGTTTTCTCTAAGAGACCTGGGACCAGATTTTACAGAAGAAACCTCATTTCTAACCTCTTCCTTTGTCATTTTAATATTCCTAGCACTTCTAGTTTTAATTGGAGAAAAGTTTTCCCCCAAGCCATCACAGACAACACCCTTTAAATCGAAAACATTATGAGAAAAGGTACTGACATAAGAGTCTTTATAAGACTTGATATCCATATTACACCCTACTCCATTGAAGACATATAAAGTATCTCTCTTTAGAATGTCATAGTATCTCCAACTCTTCCCCAAAGACTCTGAAATAGAGAATGAATTAATTTCAGATAAGACCAACCTTAGGGATGGAACTTCCTTTCAAATATCCAGTTTTTCTTCAAAGGATAGCCCTTTGGACTCTTCTGAGATAGGAAAATTATGTTGGCACATCGGGTTCGTATTATCAATGACTATAGAATCATTCTTTAAATAAGAATCCAAATGTGAAACACCACTAACTGGAGGAAAGTTTGATTTACCCTAGATTCTAAGGTAATCCTCATCATAAAGAAAAAATGGATTAAAAAACATACGGGAAACATATTGTAACTTACCCAATAGAGCGTCCTCCTCAAAATGCCTTGTTTCTGGTGAAGCATCTACATATCCATAAGAATCCAATCGTTCCAAGCAAACTCCACCTTCGAGTATCTGATTTGAGAAGAATGACACTGCACCTTGGAGTCCTCCTCTATACAACCTTCAAATGAAGAATACATAGCTATACCATAATTATCCAATCTAGGACATTGTTTACAGAGATGTCCCGTTTTATGACAACGTGTACATCTAAACGAAATATCCCAATAATCAATCGTTTGAAAATAACATCTCTTCCTCCATGAAATATCCAATTCAGAGATTAAAACCAAATGAATATCGACTTCAACCATCATGTACCCCACTCTTTTATCTTCTCTTCTCAATACATCATGATCAATATGGAGGAATATCCCAATCTCTTTTCCCAGTACTATAAAAACTTTTCTATGCTAACATTCAAGGGGAAAACCCGACAACAACACCCACACATGCTTAAAACATAAATGGTCTCAGGTACAATTAAAAGAATGGGTCCATCGTTTCAATATCAGGCTACCCTCTCCTACTAAACATAACCCCTCTAGAATAATCTTTGCATCGATTTCATTACGAAACAAGAAAGAAAACCACCCATAAAGAAGCGCAGAGAGGACCGAAATATAAACTAGCAAATGCTTCCAGTGCTTTTCCATCCACCAGCCAATATTTGTCTTTGGTAAGGCCCAATAATTGAACCGACTCACTAGAGCACATAAAGACATCACTAAGATCTCTCCTAGGCCTACGTCATCACCCAACATCATCTTTCTGCGAGAGGAACGAGTTTTCCATGCTTTATGACCTAACTCACCTACCCCGCCTGCAAGTTTCAAAGACTACTTCGATGGAGAGTCAACAGTTCCACCCCATTCATAAATCGCCTTATCACACACAAGTAATGTCTCCCTAGCAGGCTCCACAGGGGAAATTGAACTCAAATCAGAAATAGCTCCTGAAGGCCCAGAAACCTCCTCTTTAGCGGATGCACTCTTACGAGAGGGAAAAACCTGAGAAGCATAGCTCATATCTAAAAGGTTATGTACTTATTTTTTATCACTATCTTCCTCAGGTGACTTAAAAGCCTCCAACCTTGACCCCGTATGCATTAAAATCCTCCAACCTTGACCCCGTATGCTTTGCATGAATCCCATAATAATGCTCCTGCCATCTAGCTTGAGACAAAAACACTCTTTTCCTTCTCAACTGCTTACAAAACTCATTGTCATCTAAGAAAACATTCTGTTTCTTCCAATTGGCTTCATCGACTCCCTCAACCAACACCTCCACCTCATCATTAATTAACTTAAAATCCCTATCCATAATGACAGAGATAGGATGAGTTCAGGAACCAGACAAAAATTCTTCAGGGAATCTGTCCCATTTGAAACCAAACCCTAGCTAGGGTTTTTTGTGCTCTCCTCCACATTTTGTCAGTGCAAAGATTTTACAGAGAGAAAAATAAGAACAATTTACTAATAACCATTTGGAACAATGCATCAATCCGAACAATTAATTAATAACCATTTGAAACAATGCATCCATAGGCCAGAATCACCCCATTCAGAGTTTGTATAACTTTAATATTCCCTAATTTAATAAAAAAAATTACATAACTTTAATAAACTTTATGAGAATTTAAAAAAATTACTACATAATTTAAAATTAATAAAGTAAATTGTTTGGACTATAAATTAATTATTATCATAATACAAACTCATTATAATACAATCTCATTATTTGTAAAATATAAATTTTATTACATGATTGAAAATTAATAAAGTCAAAGTTGTTTGCATTATAAATTAATTATTATCTATAAAGTGATTATTTGTGGGTAATTAAAATTATAATAAATTTTATAAAAGATTGGATAATTAAAATCAATATCAATTGGTCTATCGTACTTTAAGAGGGTAAGTGATTACTTGCGATTCATTGTGCTCTAAAAGCATTAAGATAAGATTTCCAACATCACCATACTTTTGTTGACTTAAGAGGTTAGGAAGGTTGGTAGTGTGAAAAATATTTTGAAAATGAGATCTAATATGAGTATAGGTTGGACAATCTAAGAGAAAGTATTTTTCATATTCAACCTTCTTGTGTCACAAAAGTGACACACTCTTTCATTCCATTGTGTTTTAGGAATTGACCAATGCCCAGTTTCACTATGAAAATAGTGAGAATTTGTTCTTGTCTTAACAATACTTATTTTTAAAATAAACTTAATATAAATTAATTATTTCAAATCTGAAAAATTTCAATATTCCTTAATTTAAAATATAATTTTAATAAACTTTATAAAAATTTTAATATAGTGAAACTTTATAAAAATCACTATAAATTAATACTTTGTATTATAAATTAATACTTTTTATCCATTTTAAGCATAATTATTTCAAATTTTAATATTATTTAATTTAATAGATAATTTTAATAGATAATTTTAGTGAATTTTTTAAAATTTAAAATTTTGTTCCATAATTAAAATTAATTAAAATGGGTTTCAATATTCTTTGATTTAATATATAATTTTAATAAATTTTATACAAATTTAAATATTTTGTTCATAATAAAAAATAATTAAAAATCAACATTTTATAAGATACATGTATTAATCCATAGATATAAAGTCAAAACATACAAGGTATTAATTTAAAGGTGTAACTAGTTCAAAGTTGCAACTTAAGTCAAAACATACATGATATTAATTTAAAGGTGTAACTAGTTCAAAGTTATAACTTTTTCAAGCTTTAGTGATTTCAATATTCCCTAATTTAATAGATAATTTTTATTTATCTTTAATACATTTTATAAAAAAAAAATTAATTAAAATTCAAAATTGTTTAAAATATAAATTAATTATTATGATAATATATTATAAAATGATTATTCAAAATTATTTGTTTAAACTATAAATTGATTTTTATCATAATATAATAAATATAAACAGATTAGTTAAATTTATTTAACTACAAATTTATTGTTATAATTATTATATTAATAATCATAAAAATGGATTAGTTAAACTTATTTAATTATAAATTGATTGTTATAGTAATCATAATATAATAACTGATTTATAGTAATCATAATATAATAACTAATTTATAGTAATCATAATATAATAACTTATTTGTAGGTAATCAAAGTTAAAAATTAAATAAATTTATTAAAAAATTATATAAAAGTTTAAATTATTTGAAATATAAACTGAATTGATGATGATTATTATTAACGTTCATTAAGATCGAATTGGTCTATCGGACCTTAAGAGGGTAAGTGATTACTTGTGATTCTTTAAAATTTTGTTTCTGTGCTAGAAAAGCATTAAGATAAGCTTTCCAAGATCACCATACTTTTGTTGAGTTAAGATGTTAGGAAGGTTGGTAGTGTGATAAATATTTTGAAAATGAGATCTAATATGAGTATAGGCTGGACAATCTAAGAGAAAGTGCTTTTCATCTTCAACCTTCTTAGTGTCACAAAGGTGACACACTCTTTTATCCGATGGCATTTTAGGAATTGACCAACGCCCAGTTTCATTATGGAGCTTGTGAGAATTTTTTCTTATCTTAGCAATGCTTAGTTTTTTCTTTACACTTGGCAAAACAAATAGATAATTTTGATCTTCTAGATTAGGGTTGATTACATCTTTATAATACCTTAATTTTCTCTTTTCCTCTAACTCTTTATCACACCACATTTTCTCTTTAAATTTTGATTTGACATTTTTTTTAATAGTATATTTTTTCTGCAAAATGGTTTCTTCCATGATTCCCCAATAGTTTAGCCAAGACTGAGCATCTTTATGCCATCCTCGCTTAAGTCGATGGTGGTTATGACTTGATTCTGAAGAAATTTTAGGTAGCATCTTGTTTTCCATGTTGTTTAACTTGTCGTTATACATGAAGTATCTAGTCATATCCATTCTCTCAATGGGGGAGAGGCTTGTTTCTAAGAGGAGGATGGGATAGGGCGTATTTCCTTTAATTTTGAGATTATATGTTATAAAATTCTTTTGTAGTTTCTCTATGTTTCTCCAGGATTCACGAGAGATACTACAGCCCGAGACTTCACATCCATAAAGAATAACAGGTGTAACAAGATTCTGAAAGAGGATTTTCTTCTTATCCCAACTCCAAAGATGAGCTGATTTACAATTATTTTTGAGCCCATAATAAGCTTTCCATCCCCCAATAATCCTTTTCTCAATGCTATAATTCCAATTGAGCTTGTGGTGAATATCAATTCCAAGATATTTGTGTGAAGTCACTTCCTCCAAGTTGTTGTTGTCATATACAAAGGTATCATAAGAGATCTTATTGGATTTAATAATCATGACCTTAGTCTTATCAATATTAACAGTCGTACCCATATTGGAGAAAAACTCCTTGAGGATTCTTAGTTGGTTTTCAAGATCATGGGGACTCCTTTTGATAAGAATGATATCATCTGCATAAAGAATAAGATTGATGACTATACCAGTGAGATTAGGGTCGACACTACCTAATTATTCCAAGCATTCTTCTAACTTGTCAATGTATATGCCAAAAACGGTACAGGACAAGGGACAACCTTATTTGACTTTGATATTGCAGTTAATGTCTTTTGACCAGCCCTCAATGTTTTTAAACATAGCAATGATGTTCTCATACATCATTATTGCAGCAACCCTCAACTCGAGAGGAACTTTGATCTCTTCCAACCTATTCCAAAGTTGTAATATACTCTCTAATTAAAATTCAAAATTGTTTAGAATGTAAACTGATTATTATCATAATATATTATAAAATGACTATTCAAAATTATTTATTTAAACTATAAACTGATTTTTATCATAATCATAATATAATAAATATAAATTGATTAGTTAAAATTATTTAACTATAAACTGATTGTTATATTTATTATATTAATAATCATACAAATTAATTAGTTAAAATTATTTAATTATAAATTGATTGTTATAGTAATCATAATATAATCTTAATAATAGTTTGGAAACTAATTTATTGTAAATTAAATAGCACCATGGGAGCAAGAATTTGGTGGAGATGTCTCAAAACTCTAGCAGAGATCTGGGAAAAACTCTAGAAATGCAAATATGCCCCAAACATGCACCAAAGTCAAATTATAAAATGTAGGGGAAAATTCAGGGCTCCGACATTTGGAATGTGGCTTGGAAAAATCGACCACTCATACAGGAACATGCTTTATGGGAAGTGCACAATGGATAGAGTGCCCTATTTTGGATGGATTCCTGGTAGTAAATGCCACCCCTAAGACTAGAAGAAAATCTCCAATCCTACGAAAATCATATTAAAGATCTTGCCACTATCAAAGTGACAGATCTGTGGATAGAAACCCTTAGCAGCTATCCCTAGCGAAGATGAAAATCTACTCATCAGCAACTCCAATTGGTAATGAACTGTGACCTGCAACACTAGAAACAAGCTACAACCCAAAGGTGAATCCAGAAAAGCATAGACCAAGACATTCTCAGATGGGGATACACACCTCATGGAAGATTCACTCTCAAGGAGGGATACACTCTTTAGGAGAATTTACATAACCTTCAGAAAGACAACATTTGGACAACAATATGGAAATCAAAACTCTAGCCCAAAATCCTCTACTTTCCTCTGGCTTCTACTCTAGAACAATATCTTAACCTAGGACAATCTCCAAAGACTAGGTTTCATTGGCCCCTCGATATGCCATCTCTGCCTTCTCCAGGCAGAAACCATGGAGCACCTCCTAAATAAATGTCTACTCAGTGAGAACATCTAGAACTAGGCCACTGAGTTCATGAGAAGAACCAAACGATTTAAAAACAACATCATAAGCACCATTAGGGGCTGGGGCTCCGATTCCTTCAAAATTCCTATCCAAAACAGAGCCTCGCAACTCTTGCCAAGCTTCATAGTTTGGCAAATATGGAAAGAGAGAAACATAATAATCTTTCATTCCCAACCATCTCCTCCCACCCTCCTCTAGAATACAATCCTCCTGCATCTCCAGGAAAATCTTCAGCTACAATTATGGACCAAGCAAGACTTCCCCACTGAATCAAGTTAGCTCTCACTCCTCAAATCTTGGAGTTTCTCATTTGCACACTCCACCCCTCCTCAACAACCCCCTCTAATTTCAAAATCCCTCAGTCCCTCTAAGTGGCTCCCTCCCCTGTCAGGCTTTCATAATGTCAAATTTGATGGCGCATCAAAAGATAGTCCAGGACACTCAGGCTATGGAGCAGTCATAAGAAACAACTTCGGCCAAATTCAAAGCCTCATTGCAGAAAATATCAGATGTGACACCAACAATTCAATAGAAATTTGGGGTCTCATCAAAGGAGTGAAAATGGCTCTAGATCAAAACCTCACCTGTCTAATCATTGAAGGAGACTCCAAAATCATATTAGACTTGGCAATAAAAATCCTGAATGACAGAGATCCAAGGAAAATCACTCCTAGTCGACGCCTCCTTGGCCCTCTTCACCGCTTCTAGGATCTTATTGGACCTTCTCTAACTCTAACCTTTCACACATTCGACGAAGTGAAAACAAAGTTACAGACAGACTGGCCAATGAAGGGGTTGGATCGATGCAACATATCATTCTCCACAATTCCAGGCAGTCCCAAAGCTCACCCCTTTGGCTCCAATGCGAGGATATTGCCCAGTTGGATCGCCCCAATCCGAACGGGGTGCCACCTTTGTCTACTTAGAATTTCGTCCATGTCAGAAATGATCAAAAGCTCAGGAGAGAGGGAAATCGTAAGCATCAGCACAGATGATTTTGGGACCTCAGCAATAGGGAGTCAGGAGAACAAAGGATGATGTTTCCCAAAGTTGCGAACTCGCGAAAAGAGAGAGTGGATCTGGACCATTGGTGCTAAAGGAGATCTGGACCATTGATCTGGTCCCATTGATCTGACGTGAGAAAATTTTAGGAATTTGGTTATCAGGAGTCCGAAGCATGAAGGGAACTATTTTCCAAAGTCGCTAAATCGCGAAAAGCGAGAACATATCTGGACCGCCATTGATCTGATGCGAGAAAATTTCAGGAACTCAGCTATCAGGAGTATGAAGCATGAAGGAAGCTATTTTCCAAAGTCGCAAAATGCGAAATTGCGAAAAGAGAGAATAGATATGGACCATTGGTACTAGAAGAGATCTAGATCGTCGATCTAGTCCCACCGATTTGATGCGAGAAAATTTCGGGAACTTGGCTATTGGGAGTCCGAAGCAAGAAAGCAGTTATTCTCCAAAGTCGTGAAATCATGAAATACGAAAGTGCAAAAAACGAGAACAAATTTGGACGGTTGGAGCTCGAGGAGATTTGGACCATCGATCTGGTCCCATTAATTTGACGCGAGAAGACTTCGGGAATTCAACTATCAGTACTCTACAACATGGAGGGATCTGTCTACCCAAGTCGCGAAGTCGCGAAATGCGAGAAAATCTAGATCGTTGTTCTCGTCGCGAAAGACTCGCTGATGGCATTTTTGTGTAAGCAAATATGATGCAAATCTTTTTTAAAATTTCAGTTGAAATTAATATAAGGATCCACTTTTATTCACAAAAAAAAATCATAATATACTAATTGATTTATTGTAATCATAGTATAATAAATGATTTATAGGTAATCAAAGTTAAAAACTAAAATAAATTTTATAAAAAAATTATGTAGAAGTCAAAATTATTTGAAATATAAATTGAATATAATATACTGTCAACCATGAAAAGTGTAAAAATAATACCAATCAATATCAACATTGATTTATAGATAATCAAAATTAAAAATGAAAATAAACTTTATAAAAAAATTGATTATTATAGTTGTTATATTAATAATCATACAAATTGATTAGTTAAAATTATTTAATTATAAACTGATTGTTATAGTAATCATAATATAATAACTGATTTATTGTAATCATAATATAATAACTGATTTATAGGTAATCAAAGTTAAAAATTAAAAAAAATTTAAAAAAAATTTATATAAAAATTAAAATTACTTAAATTATAATAATGAGTTATAATATACTCTCAACCATGAGAAGTGTGAAAATAATACCAAATAATATAGACATTGAATTATAAATTGAATTATAATATACTCTCAACCATAAGAAGTATGAAAATAATACTAAACAATATAAACATTGATTTATAGATAATCAAAATTAAAAATTAAAATAAACTTTAATTTTTTTTTACATAAAAGTCCAAATTATTTGAATTATAAACTGAATTATAATATACTCTAAACCATAAGACATGTGAAAATAATAGCAAACAATATCAACATTCTTAAAAATGAATGTAAACAGATGTTAAAATAGTAAGAAATAATATCAACACTTTAAAATCAAATTATTTAAAATGAAAACTGATTAAAATTATTTAAACTATAAATTGATTACAATATATTTTTAAATAATGTCGAAAACCCTCAAAATAAACGGATGACAATATAATTTTGGACTGTCATATAATTTTGGATTATAAACTGATGACAATATACTCTAACGGTAGACAGAGATATAAAAAATACAATATACTCTGCCCGTAAGTAAACAGATATAAAAATAATACCAAAACTCTATTTGAGATTAAATTGATTAAAATAAAAATTGATTACACTTTGACTGTAGAGCGATATAAAAATAATGCCAAAACTTTGAAAACTATAAAACAAGTGAGATAGCCATGCAGTGGCTAGTCCCTGCCTCGAATAGTGGGACGTAGCGGATTGATGTTTCAAAGGTTAAGCAGATTTCAAATTATTATTTCAGTTCAACAGTACTATATTCATTTTTATTGTAAATCTCTAAGTCTATATGTAATTAGAATTAGTTTTAATGGTTAGATAATAAAACAGTTTTAATTTATTCATTAGAAAAAGTCGAACAACTTTTCAAAAAAAAAAATTAGCAAATAATATTATCACTATAAGCTGTGGGTAGATTTTTTCTAAAAATTTCATGTACCTAGAATTATCATTATTTACCTACCTGTTCGTTAATATAATCACAATACTTCTGAAAAATATAGCTACTATCGGTTTAAACGGTCATTTTCATCAAATTTCTGGTCGAACAGTTTTCGTTTGGCTTTGTAGATTATAATGCAGCGCAGCGGGCATAGTTTTAACTTCAAGTTATGAAATCAAAGCGTTTGTACAACCGTATGGAGTTTTGGTTATAGGATGAACACAATGGATTGGACTCTTTTGACTAAACAAAAAGTTGTTTTGTTATTTGTTAATTGGTAATTGAAAATGTAGGTTTCTTCAACAAAATTCTTATATTTCATCAAATATCAACATAGTCATTGTTCTCTCAACTTTCACTGTGATATAAAGTTTTACTAATTAGCTTTTGGCCATTGATTAATATATTGTTGGAGGATGGACTGAAAAACACATGAAATTATATAAACCAATTGCAAACTTTTTTAAAAAGGAATATGAAACAGTGATTGTCAATTTGAAACTACAACTAACAATTTAAATAGTAATATTAACTTAATTTAATTGAGAAAATGGTAATAAAACAAGAAAATTATCACTTCTTATATACCATCCTCATTGACCATTTTTCCAATAGCCTCATGATAATGGATGACCATAAAATTAGATTTCATTTGAAAATTCTGTCAATGTTAAAATTTTCGACCAGATTTAGGAAATTCAAAATTCTGTCAATGTTAAAATTTTTTCCATCCAACCATGTTATACTTTCCATTTCCAACCATTTCACCAAAGATGGTCTATAATGTAAATGTAAGTAAGCATAAAAATTGAAACTTAATTTAGTATTAAATTCTATTAATAAATGTATTTGATTTAATGTGAAACGGTAATAAAGTCACCTCTTAAATTAGATTACCGCTACCTAAACTAATGATCTTGCCCTAACCTCACAATAATTTATTTTCTATAATACTTTGTATTTTACATTGAAATTGATTATTCAATTGGATCTCAAAGAAAACATTGTTTTTATAATTATTAAATCTTCTTTCCTCATTAAGATAATATAAAATCCTTACTACTCCTCGTGCATTCACGCCACACGTTCACTGCATTGAGCCATCTYTTCGAGAAGCAACAACCTAAGGGATATGGGTGGCCAATAATGAATGATTTTCTTGTTTTGCGGGTTCATAGGTTTCACCTCACCACWGCACGGTTCGACATTCAATGAATGTAAAAAAGGCTTCAGAACGAGTTGCCTGGTTCAAATGAAGAATGAATACCTACATCYAGTGGGGAAGAAAGAAAAAACTGGGCTCCCCTTCGGTCTTTCTTGCTTTGTTAGAAGGGAGGGTTGAATCTCWATTTTAGATGAGTTCCTTTGATTCAATGATGGTTGSAGTATGTTGAAATCATGCACGCAATTGTGGGAATCAAGGGAAGTAGGAGCAGAGTCAGTAGCAGAGTCATGGTGCCTATCAATGCAACCCCCATTGTGGTCATTGCCTCTGCCTGCCATTTCTTCATAACCTACCCGAGCTTGGTGACGAGAGACGAGGCGGTAAACTACATGGTCAGATTAATGATCCGGAAAGAAGAACCTTGAACTACACAACGGTCCCTTCGTCGTGATCGAACAAAATACTGGTCTTGAAGGGCTGGTCCATTCTTTGAATCGCATGAGTATATTCATCATGTATATTTCAACAGATTTCACAGGTACTATCAAATCCCACAAAGGATATTAGATCATACAAAACTGACCATATATTTTTAGGGTATAAGATTACCCATGATGAAACACTCGATGAGAGACAAGGCCACAGTGGCTACGATGAGGTTCTTCTTCATTGTCTCCAGGAATTCCTCGGCGTGCTCGACTTCTCGTGTGAACGGAAGCCCTTGATACCAAAATAGCACAAATAGTTCATCCTTGGGCTCAACTAGGAGACCACAACAATGTTGAAATGGTGACAACAAATCCCCACAGGATCTAGATCTTATTATTCAGCTTTTGGTTGAGATAAGGCAACCTAAGTTAGAATGTATAATTAATGAATTAGATTCATTGTAACCGTGGAAGAATTGTTTAAATATGTGTGCTTGACAGAAAAATATTGAGCAAGGGGCTTCAAGCCCTCTCCAGGCTACGACTACTGGTGGTTGTAATCTCCAATTTATTGAAGAATAAAAATGTTGTTGCCATTGTCATGTGGATGTTTCCCTCATGAGGTGAAGGAGGGTTTTACCATGTAAACTATTGTCTCCTGTGTGATTGAATATGTGTAAGTTTTTCTTTGGTTTTTTGCTGCGGAATTAATCTATGGATTTAAAAAATCCAACAAGTGGTATCAGAGATGGTTGAAAGAGATGACATCGAGAGTGTCAAAATTCGGAGGAGCAACAGCATTAGCGTCGATCTCCAGAATTCCACAGGTCTCTCCTCTCGAAGGTGGCAGTAGCCACTGGTGCACACTTCACACAGGTGTAAATTTCAAAATTTCCGCAGGCCAACCATAACAGGAGGTGCAGTGACTCCATGGATATTTTTTCCACATTTCCGTAGGCCAGCCATACTAGAAGTGCGAAGGCCCTTTGAAGCATGCAAGCCATTCACATCAGGTGGTGTGGTGGATTTTTTTAAAAATTTATGAGGGCAATGTCTGTTTTTTGGAGTTGAAATTTTGTTTTTAAGGTATGATTTTTTAAAGGGGCATGTTTTTAAAGTCACGTGGAGGCTTCTTTAAAAGGTATTGGAGGAAGTAAAGATTTGCATGGTAAATTCGCATTGAACTTTTAAAAGGTTCAGTGACTCTTTGACGTGAGGTGAATGGTTAAAACCTTTTTTTTTATTAAAGGTGGAGGATTTACTTTGGAATTAAAGTAAAGGTGAATTTCAATTTATTTTTAATAAAAGGTGGAATTTTGATTTAGGTGGTAGAATTGACAATGGGATGGTAAATGTAAATGTAAATGACAACTATTTTTTCTTATGGAGTTGTATTTTTTGGTTACATGTAATTGGGAATATTGTTGTAAGACCTAGTTAGGCATGCATACTCCTGGTTCTGTTAAATTGCATATGAAAAGTCTAGGCGTAGATTTAGGTAGACTAAAAAAGGGTGGGGGGCATGAGTAATGAATTAAAACCTTGTACATAGGTCTACAGTTGTGGGTTTCGGGCCCATGGTTATTGGTTGCCTCTGGTATGGTGTCCATAGAATTGCATGTCATGGAGCATGTTTAAGAGATCGATGAAACTCCATTGAAAGGTGCCTGGAGGAGGTGAGCGGTAAAGGCTCACTCGGCAGTAATGGTTGGTTGTGGTCAAGGTTTCAAATAATTTGTTCAAGGTGGAGCACTAAAGGTGCCATGGTAAAAAAGTTGGGTCAATAGAAAGGCTGATCTCTTTATGTATTGACAGGTTAAATCAAGGGTTTGAGAACACATGATGAAGGCAAGTTCATATTCCTTGGAATTTTGGAAATCGTCGTAGGAAAATTGGGGTTGAATGACAACTTTAGTAATGCCAAGTTGCAGCATGAGTTGTGGTCAGAAGCAGGTAAGTGCTATCTAGATAATCGTGTAACATCCCTCTCTTGCGTACACTAAGCGAACTTATTCTTTGAGGAAACTTTCTTGCAAGTGATCCAAATTATTATACTATTAGGTAATTGATTATGATTATGAGGCGTTATGGATTGATGACATGTTATGTTGTTGTATTGACATAGATATGTGCTATTGACTCATTTTTCCTGAGTGTGCAGGATATTGGACCTCAAGGATGCAGAGGCATCGTTGAAACCCCTTGGACTCTGGATCGAGTCGGGGAGTGGACTATTGGGTTTGTATTATTGTTGATATGGCATATGCACATCTTATTAGATGTTATGATGATTGATTGTATTTCTAAGATGATTCATTGATGATGCAAGATGACGATATCTTGACAACCGGACTCACATGTGGAGTAGAGGGGTCATGCATGAGTACAAGAGACATTGAGGGAGAGGTGTGGATAACAACCTCGCCACATCCAACTAGCAATCTCGCCATGGCTCGAACTATAGGTTAACGACTACCTAGTTTGAGAAGACCCATGATGCCAGGAGGGCAGACTACGACAGTCGCTCACGATGATTCTAAGGGGTGCGCAATAAGGCAGGGGCCTTATTCCTTAGAGGCCCTTAGTCTCCCACAAGATCACCTGGCGGAGTATTGACTCTAGGGGTTTTTTATGTCTACCAAGTCAGTCAAGAGGTGAGTGGCACCCTTGGAGCACGTAGTGCATCCCGAAGGGCATGCCATGCAAGGGAAAAAGAATGAGGCGAGTGGTACCCTTGGAGCACCTAGTGCGTCCTGAAGGGCACGTCATGTTGTTAAATAATAAATGAATAAACCTATATGGCCTTAGAGAGAATAATGTGATGAAAAAGATTTGAAACATTTTCCCTAACAAAATGTCTCCTAGCCTAGGAAATAAAGTCTAGGTCTAAGTGATGCTAAGATGCTAATGATATATATATATATATATATATATATATATATATATATCATTAATAATGTGACGAGAAGGGGGTAATCAATTCAATTAATTTATAAAAATCTTTTGGGGGATAAAATTTAAAAAGGGTGGAAAAGGGGAAATAATTGTTTTGTTACATTTGCTAATTAAAAATTTATTAATTAGAAAGAAAAAGGGGGAAAAGGTAATATTCTACACTTGCCAATTTGAGTTTTAACTGAAAATGGAAAGAGGGAATTTTAAAAGAATTAGGAAATTAGGAAAAAGCGGGAAACATAAAAAGAAAGGGAAACATAAGGATAAAGTAGAAAGACTAACTTAGTAAGGTGTCTAGCATTTAAGAAATTTATAAATTATGCTCAACTAGTAAATTAGTAAGGGAGTAAGTCATTAATTTGTGTAAGGGAATATGAGGAAACCTAGGAGCGATTCTAGGAATGCTTTTAGGTGGGTGAGAGAAATAGGAGTAATTAATGAAATTAATGAAATTAATTTATGGTGCAATGAGGGGGGGATGGGTGACACATGTACGAGGAGGATTTTTACGAATTAAATTATTAAACAATAAATTAAATGGGAATTTGGGAAAATAAATGACTTAGAAACTCTATATAAAGGAGGGAGGAGGAGGAGGATGGATCACTGCTATGATGCGTAATGTTACGCTGCATGATTTTAGACTTGACTGACTTAGCTTGTGGGAGTTGGGATACCCATCTTAGTGAGGAGTGGTAGCTCGGCCTTGCGAGGCGAGCTGGGGGCTAGTTGATCTCTGGTTTAGTGTGCATGGCCCCTTTGCAGCTTGGGGGGCTAAGGGGGAAGAAGAGTACCCCTAGCATTGTATGGGAGGTACTGGTGAAGTCTCATCGGTCGACAAGCAGGAGTTGCACGAAGTGCGCGGGACAATGACTTGGAGTTGTCACCTTGGGCTATGGTATGCTTACTTTTAATATGAATGGTAGATTATTATTTACCTTACGTTTTCATTCCGTACTTTGATTGTGTAAAACAAGGGGTGTTAACTTAGCATTTTAATTAAGAACTTAAAATTTCCCCATAGACTTAAGCTCGTTGCTTGATTGATTCCCTTGGCATTCGATCGTTGAATGATGCATCCGTTCTATTGGTTTTACTGATTTTTTGTGAAGAGTTGTGCTTTTACTTTGTCCTCATCCCTAGTTCGTCAGTCCACACCTAAGCATTTGACCAGGAGCCGAATCGATGGTCGTCACTTTAGTGCATAGCGACCTATAGATTCTATTGCCTTGATTTTTTGTGCGTGGATGATAAGTGAAGGATGTGTTGCCCAGTCACCTACCCATGTTGGTTGTTCTTGGCTGATTGATGATCATTGTGCCTTCTTGCGATTGAAACCTCGGTGTATTGATTCATCTTAGTTCTCTGCGATTTTAATGACCATGTTTCGGTTTGTCTATGGGCCACGTTTCAATACATTCCACTGCGATTTTCTTCTACAATTATTACTTTAATGGTGGAGTTTACGCTACGACTTTACCCTTGGTTTTTACATTTTTGACTACTAATTTACCCTTCTTTGACAGTGTTTTCCCTACCTTTTATTGACAGTGAACTAGATGTTAACTCAACATTTTGACTGTATTTCAGTGTAATTAACTTTGTGTGTCCTTACCCTCCTTTGCTCTATGTTTTCCTATACACTCGTCGAATTTGTATAGTTACACTTAAATCTTGTTTCTCTGCGTTGATCACCTTGGACTGCATTTCATTTTTCTGAGTTTTCTCTGTGTTGGACAATGACTTATTTCCTATGTTGGGTATGATAGCAAATTCTTCGATATTGGCTACATCATCACCATTTCTGGACAACAATATGATATTACTGATAGCCATCGAATTTATGCAACAGTGAACTTATATGCAATAAATTTATTGATACCGATTCAAAGATGGCATTATATCCCTGTATTGATTTATGTTAGAAATTTTCATTTTTATCATGATATTGTTGATTTATGGATTACAAGACACAGTTTGTGTAGATTTACTGGTCCTTGAATACCCAACAAATTGTGAATTCATCATAACACCGAAGATCTATCTGAAAAAGGAATTTCATTATCTCACAGAGGAGACGACAGTCGAGCACAAAAAAAAAATTGAAATTCCAAGCGAGAAGGAGAGAGAAGCCAAGCTGGAGCGCATGATAATACAATTAGCATGCACTGAGGAATCCAAGTTGGAAGCAGTCCTCACCTAGCTCCTTCCTTACACAAATTCCTCTATGTATTCTTCTATCCCATCCACCAGACAGAAGATAATGGAGATGTTAACTCACATAAACAGGCGGGTGAAAGACCAGCCGGAAATTCACTTACTCATATGGGAATTATGGAAGTTGTATCAGAGTGTTGATTCACCAATGGTCAAGAAATTCTCAATTGTTTACATTGAGATGGCTTTGATGGCTTGCATATGGAGGAGAAGATGATTTTTTCTCCTAAACTGTTTAATGGTCTTTCAAAGTTGCCTGTTCAACATCAAGATATTTTTATTGTGAATTATTGCCCAGGCTATGGAATGTCACTCCAACCAAATTGATGAAGCAGTTGCTACAAAGTATAGAAGATCAGTGTAGCTGAAGAGTGCCATTTTCTTTTGGGATTCTTCCTCCAGAATATCCTATATCAATCACCTTCTTCAAATGCTGAAGGCATGACTTGTCCAATAGGTCTTTCGATTATGCAAACTCATCGTATTACTGGAAAACATACGCTTAAGGGTGAGAAGCTATCAACAAGGAATCTATGATTTATGAATGTCATTGAGAGCATGGATTGATATTAATCACACAAAGATTTATTAACTGAGGCATTGAAGTGTTATTGTAGAGACAACGATTTCTGGAGTTATCTAGTTCACGATTTTTGTCGTCCTTGCTCGAAGATTTACGTAACCCTTAGGTAGCACCCATGTCGTGCCTTTAGCAGTGGTTTGCTGTGTGTCTGGGTGCGTTTTGACTGTTGCATTTTTAATGTGCATTGGGGGACTTTAATGTGTGTGTGCTCTTATTCTAAACTCAGCGCAATTCACCCTTGAATGATGTAATTTGAATCATTCTTCTCAACGATTTTATAATCGTTCTAAAGGAATTAGCCACAAT
>JASDQU010101896.1:280659-352992 GCA_032191745.1 Picea mariana
TAACTGAGGCATTGAAGTGTTATTGTAGAGACAACGATTTCTGGAGTTATCTAGTTCACGATTTTTGTCGTCCTTGCTCGAAGATTTACGTAACCCTTAGGTAGCACCCATGTCGTGCCTTTAGTAGTGGTTTGCTGTGTGTCTGGGTGCGTTTTGACTGTTGCATTTTTAATGTGCATTGGGGGACTTTAATGTGTGTGTGCTCTTATTCTAAACTCAGCGCAATTCACCCTTGAATGATGTAATTTGAATCATTCTTCTCAACGATTTTATAATCGTTCTAAAGGAATTAGCCACAATCCCTTGAGTAAAACGATGTCTACACTACAAATTCCTAAATGATTATTGATGGTTATCATATCTTTGGCAGTGAATTTTAGTAGATAGCCTTCCAGGTTGACAGCGAGATTTCTTTGCACATTATTTAATGAACAACGACCTTGCCTTTATAGGGTATGACAATGAGTGTGTATTTATGGATGGTTGGTTGGCAGCTTTTCAGAAAACACACTAACCCCTGGTGACAACAAATAGCTTGCCATCTATCCATTTGACTAACTCTGTTGAAACGGAGATTATTACGTATTGCGGTTATTGTTATTTTAGTCTTGTTAAATTTGTTAATATTGTTTATGTGTAGTATTGTGATATATGGTTAATCTTGTTAATATGGTTAATATTGTTGACATTGTAAACTTGTTATATGTTTCTAATCTTGTTAATATTTTCACTATTGTAATATCGTTGCTAATGTAATATTGTTATATGTTGATCATATTATTTATTTAGACTTGCTATTATTGTTTATTTGTTAATTTATACTTGTTAATATGGTTAATTACATACTAGCGACGCATTTGACTCCCTCGGTTATTGAGACAACAATTATATCTATTGTTAATTTCATTAATTAGACATGTTAATTCAGACAACAAGGAGTTATTTTATAAGAAACGTAGATCAGTAGATCACTTATTTAGAGGATGCCACAGAGGCTCGCAATGTGGTGCCATGGAAGGAGCTGTGATGCCTCCAGAATTTCCCGCACCCTCGGAGTCGAACCCCCAAGGGGAAGAAAAATTCCTTGGGCCAGATTCGCTTGTCGTAAGAGATGATGATGGTATGACAAGGCCCTTCCAAGTAATTTCAAGGGGCCTTGATTCACCATCGATACTGAGATAAGGCCAAGGAACCTGTACCCCTGAGGGTTCACAATGTGCCCTAGTTGAGTTATCGAGTCCACGAGTGTCGTGGAGGGTTGTGTCATCAAGGCATGGTTGTAGAGAAAGGCGTTGTGCTTCACGCTTCGTGATTATGACCTCCAACATGAAGTTCTGCATGGTGGTGTTTCAACTGAAGGGGAGCACTCTTCTATGGTGGGAGACGCTCCCGCCACATTTGAACATGGCCGTCAACGACGTGTCATGGGAACTATTCGAGGAATAGTTCCGGGAGGGGTATCTTTCTGATGAATTCGTTGAGAGTCAGCTGAAGGAGTTTGATGCCTTGCGACAAGGCATCCACATGGTGCCCGAGTACGAGGCCCATTTTGGAGCTGCTTTAGTATGCTCTGCACCAAATTACCCAGAAACTTATGGTGAAGAAGTTTGAGTTCGACCTTATTGTTATAATTCATCTTCTACTTTGGGTACCAGAAATACTAGACTGAAGAAAGTGTGTTGGATTGTGCGGAGCCACATTACTAGCATTACTGCCTAGAGGTAAGGGTCGGAGCATCTGGATTAGCCGGACCCACTACCATGGGAGTTTTGGGCAAGGCCCATCAGATTCTTGTAGCGGTGAATAACTTCCAGGCAGAGCACCAGTCGACTGCGCTCGAGACGTCGGGTACCCTCACTCACCAGACCCTTAGTATTTGATAGATCCTGGTGCTACCGAGAGTTTCATTTCTGGTGCAGCACTAAAAAGGATTAACTTAAAGGTAGTCAAATGGGATGAGGTTAGATTTGTAGAAATGGCATTAGGATCTAGACAGAAGGTTGGAGGAAAGGTTACAGGCTATACCCTTAACCTGAGAGAGTTTTCACCAAGGCCAACCTGTACGTCATGATCTTAGTATCTTATGATGTCATGATTGGTATGGACTGCTTGGAATCGCATGAGGCGATACTCAACTGTAAGACGAAATGGTTGAGCTTGGTTGATGATGAGGGATAGAGATGAATGATTGTAGTTCAAAACCAGGGAGTTTCCCTGAGGTTTATCTCTTCCTTGCAGCTACGAAAGAGCATGCACAAGGGGTGTAACCTTTATGTGATCCTTGAGTTAAATGAAAAGGGAGTAGCGGAAGGTCTATAATGACTTCCGGTGGTGACAGAGTTTGCGGACATCTTCCCAGAGGAGTTACCTAGGATTCTGCGGGAGAGGAAATTGGATTTCACCATAGACCTAAAACCAGGGAATGAACTGATAGATAGAACGCCTTATTGGATGTCGACCTCGTAGTTACAAGAGTTGAGGATGCAACTGAAGGAGTTGCTAGACTTGGGACTTATACGTCCAAGCATGTCACTGTGGGGCGTGCCTGTTATTTTCATACAAAAAAAGGATGGGTCATGGAGACTCTTCATTGACTATCATCAATTGAACAAGGAAACGATTAAGAATCAGTATTCGTTGCCGAGGATTGATGATCTATTCGATCAAATAAAGGGTGCGATGGTGTTTTCAAAGATCGATTTGCGATTAGGGTTTCACCAGTTACGGATCAAGGAGGATGGTGTCCCTAAGAGCACATTTAAGACGAGGTTTGGGCATTATGATTTTATGGTTTTACTATTGGGACTGACAAATTCCCCAGGGGTGTTTATGAGTTTGATGAATGGGGTGTTCTGCGAGTACTTGGAAAAGTTCATCCAAGTATTCATAGATGATATTTTGATTTACTCTCGGATGACGGAGGAGCATGATGAGCACTTGTGCTTGGTACTACAGTGTCTGTGAGAGCATAAATTATTTGGGAAGTTGTCCAAATGCTCGTTTTATCAATCAAGGATTCACTACTTAGGGCATGTCATCTCCGGTGAAGGTATTGTCATGAATCCAACAAAGGTCAAGGCTATTATGGAATGGCCTGTGCCGACGAAAGTCCCAGAAGTGCGTAGCTTCATGGGTTTAGCAGGATACTATTGATGGATCGTCAAAGGATTTTTGAAGATAGAAAATCCAATCACGAAATTGCGGAAGAAGAGCAAGAAGTTTGTTTGGACCGAGAAATGTGCAGAGGCATCTCGGAGGCTCAAGGCGTTGTTGAAAACAACACCGATACTAAAGGTCCTTGACATGGGCGCAGACTTCTTGGTATGCACTGATGCATCCAAGGAAGGTTTAGGCAGAGTATTGATGCAAGACAGTCGAGCGATCGCTTATATCTCGAGGAAACTGAGTAGGAATGAGGAGAACTATGCGACGCACGATTTTGAGTTGTTAGCCATTGTATATGCCTTGAATTTTTGGAGACACTACCTTGTTGGATGAAAAATTGAACTAAAGATGGACCACTGTGGACTACAACACATCTTTACACAAGGCGAGCTTAACACGTGACCGCGACGTTGGTCAAAATTGCTTAACGAGTACGATTTCGAGAATACTTACATAAAGGGAACAATGAACCGAGTGGCAGATGCATTGAGTCAGAGACCACGCATCTTTTCGGTGTTGCCTCTTCAGACAAATCTACGTGAAAAGATCCTAACTTTACAGTGCGACGATGACTGGTACAAGGAGGTCAAGTATTTTATCGGACAAAACTCAATGATGGTACCAATATTTGAAGGATTTAAGTTTGACAACGATGGACTATTGAGGTTTAAAAATCAAATTTACATACCACTAAAGGACGAGTTGAGGAGTTTGATCCTAAACGAGGCTCACAGAGAAGTGTACATGGCTCCTCAAGGAGTCACAAAGATGAGGGCGGACCTTAAACCCTTATTCTTCTGGAAGGGAATGAAGACAGACATAGTTAACTATGTGACCAGATGTCTAGAATGTCAGCAGATAAAGGCCAAACCTAGACATCCAGCAAGATTTCTATGGCCACAGGTTATTCCAGAATCGAAATGAGAGGTTATTTCGATGGATTTCGTCATTGGATTTCCACTGATGGCAAGGAGACACGACTTGATTTTTGTGGTAGTTGAAACTCTGATGACGAGTGCACATTTTATTCTGATACATATGATGTATCAGGCACCTGACCTAGCTAGGTTTTTCATCAGTGAGATTGTGTGGTTGCATGGCGTGACTAAGAGGATTATATCCAATCGAAGATCGATGTTTATTAGACGATTATGGACTAGTTTCTAGGAGGCCATGGGAACCCAACTTAACTTTAGTACTGCATATCACCCTGAGACAGATGGGCAGATCGAATGAACAAACCAAGTCTTGGAAGACATGTTGCGCATGTACGTGATGGACCAACAAGAGCATTGGGAAGAATTCTTGCCACTGGTAGAACTCACTTATAACAACAGTTACCAAAGCACCATTAAGATGGCACCTTTTGAGTTCCTTTATGGGCGACCATGTCGGACGCCTCTGATTTGGGATCATCTTGAGGATAGGGTCCTGGTGGGACCAAAAGAGATCCAAGAAATGGAAGATAGAATGAAAACTATAAGACAAAGGATCAAGGAAGTGCAGGATCGAAAAAAGAGTTATGTCCAAGTGCGTCATGTCGACCGTAGTTACGATGTGGCGATTGAGTATTTTTGTGGCTAAAACCGCATAAGAGTTTGATCAATTTTGGAAAAATGCGCTAAACTATCTCCTAGGTTCATGGGATCCTATGATATTGTGAAAAAGAGAGGCCTGTGGCCTAATGACTAGCCTTGCCTGATTCTTGAGGTGTATGCACGATGTCTTTCACATCTCTATTTGAGACATTATGATTAGTGATCCTACACATGTTTGACCTGAGCACCTTGCGGGTGTCGAATGAGGGTGCGCTCATGGCTGAGCCGGTCTGCATCGTGGATCATCGCATTCAATAGATACGGCATCGAAGAATAGATCAGGTCAAGGTCCAGTGGGACAACTATAGTCTTCACTGGGAGATCTGGGAGGATGGATATGATATGCACCAATAGTTTCCATTTTTGTTTGATAAATAGACTTTTGACACTGTGATACACATTATTTTGGCACTTATATACTGTGAAACTTTGAGACGAAGTTTAGACCAAGAGGGGGGGGTGTATGTAACATCCTTCTCTTGCGCAAACTGAGCGAACTTAATCTTTTAGGACACTTGCTTAAAAGTGATCCAGATTATTATACTATTAGGCAGTTGATTATGATTATGAGGCGTTATGGATTGATGACATGTTATGTTGTTGTATTGACATACACATGTGCTATTGACTCAGTTTTTCTGAGTGTGTAGGATATTGGACCTCGAGGATGCAAAGGCTTCGATGAAACCCCCTGGACTCTGGATTGAGTCAGGGAGTAGACTATTGGGTTTTTATTATCGTTGATATGACATATGCACAACTGATTAGATGTTATGATGATTGATTGTATTTCTGACATGATTCATTGATGATGCAGGATGATGATAGCTTGTCGACCGGACTCACATGTGGAGTAGAGGGGTCAAGCACGACTACCAGAGATGTTGAGGGAGAGGTGTGGACAACAACCCTGCCACAACCTACTAGCACTCCCACCATGGCTCGAACTATAGGTTATTGAATATCTAGTTCGAGAAGAACCACGATGTCATGAGGGTAGATTGCGACAGTCTCTCATGATGATTCTAAGGGGCATGCAATAATGCAGGGGCCTTATTCCTTAGAGGCCCTTAGTCTCCCACAAGATCACCTGGCGGAGTATTGACTCCAGGTTTTTTTTATGTCTACCAAGTCAGTCAAGATGCGAGTGGTACCCTTGGATAACGTAGTGCGTCCTGAAGGGCATGTCGTGCAAGGAAAACGAAAATAGGTGAGTGTCATGCTTGGAGAACGTAGTGCATCCTGAAGGGCACGTCGCACAAGGGAAACAAAATGAGGTGAGTGGCACCCTTAAAGCACCTAGTGCGTCCTAAAGGGAACGTCGCACTGTTAAATAATAAACGAATAGACCTATATGGTCTTAGAGCGAATAATGTGATGAAAAAGATTTGAAACATTTTCCCTAATAAAATGTCGCCTAGCCTAGGAAAATAAAGTCTAGGTCTAAGTGATACTTGTGATAAAAAAATGTATATTTATATAAAAATAAAATAAAAATAAAAAAATAAATAATAATGATAATTATCATTAATCATGTGATGAGAAGGGGGTAAGAAATTCAATTAATTTATAGAAATCTTTTTGGGGATAAAATTTGAAAAGGGGGAAAAAGGGGAAATAATTGTTTTGTTACATTTTCTAATTAAAAATTTATTAATTAGAAAGAAAAAGGGGAAAAAAGTAATCTTCTACACTTGCCAATTTGAGTTTTAACTGAAAAGGGAAAGAGGGAATTTTAAAAGAATTAGGAAACTAGGAAAAAGAGGGAAACATAAAAAGAAAGGGAAACATAAGGATAAAGCAAAAAGACTAACTTAGTAAGGTATCTAGCATTTAAGAACTTTATAAATTAAACTCAACTAGTAAATTAGTAAGGCGGGAAGTCATTAATTTGTGTAAGGGAATATGAGGACACCTAGGAGTGATTCTAGGAATGCTTTTAGGTGGGTGAGGGAAATAGGAGTAATTAATTAATTAATGAAATTAATTTATGGTGCAATGAGGGGGGGTGGGTGACACATGTATGGGGAATATTTTACAAATTAAATTATTAAACAATAAATTAAATGAGAATTTGGGAAAGTAAATGACTTAGAAACTCTATATAAAGCAGGGAGGAGGAGGATGATGGATCTCTGTTTTGATGCGTAACGTTACGCTGTAGGATTTTAGACTTGACTAACTTAGCTTGTGGGAGTTGGGATACCCAGCTCAGTGAGGAGTGGTATCTTGGCCTTGCGAGGCGAGCTAACAGCTGGCTGATCTTTGGTTCAGTGTGTGTGGCCCCTTTGTGGATCGGGTGGCTAAGGGGGAAGAAGAGTACCCCTAGCATTGGCTGGGAGGTACAGGTGAAGTCCCATAGGTCAGCAAGTAGGAGATGCATAGAGCACGCGGGACAACGACTCAGAGATGTCACCTTGGGCTATGGTACGCTTACTTTTAATCTACATGGTAGATTATTATTTACCTTACGCTTTCATTCTGTACTTTGATTGTGTACAAAAAGGGGTGTTAACTTAGCATTTTAATTAAGGACTTAAAATTTCCCCGTAGCCTTAAGCTTGTTGCTTTATTGATTCCCTTGGCATTCGATCATTGAATGATGCGTTTGTCCTATTGGTTTTATTGATTTGTTGTGAAGAGTTGTGCTTTTACTTCGTCCTCATCCCTAGTTCGTCAGTCCATGCCTGAGCAGTCTTCCAGGAGTCGAATCAACGGTCGTCACTTCAGTGCATAGTGACCTATAGATTCTAATGCCCTGCTTTTTTGTGCGTGGATGAAGAGCAAAGGATGTGTTGCCCAGTCGTCTACCACTATTTGATTGTTCTTGGCTGATTGATGATCATTGCGCCTTCTTGCGATTGAAACCTCGGTGTATTGATTCATCTTAGTTCTCTGCGATTTTATTGACCACTTTTCTGTTTGTCTATGAGCTGTGTTTCAATACATTCCACTGCGATTTTCTTCTGCAATTATTACTTTAATGGTGGAGTTTACCATACAACTTTAACCTTGGTTTTTACATTTTTGACTGCTAATTTACCCTTCTTTGACAACGTTTTCCCTACCTTTTATTGACAACAAACTAGATGTTAACTCAACATTTTCCTATACACTCGTTGAATTTGTATAGTTACACTTAAATCCTGTTGCTTTGCGTTGATCACCTTGGACTGCGTTTCATTTTCTAAGTTTTCTCTGTGTTGGAAAACGACTTATTCCTGTGCTGGGTATGACAGTAAATTGTTCAATATTGGCAACATCATCACCATTTCTAGATAGCAATATCATATAAATGATAGCCACCGAATTTTTGCTACAGTGAACTTATATGCGATAAATTTATTGATACTGATTCAAAGATAAAATTATATCCCTATATTGATTTATGTTAGCGATTTTCATTTTTATCACGATATTGTTGATTTCTGGATTACCAGACAGGGTTTGTGTAGATTTATTGGTCCTTGAATACCCAACGAATTGTGAATTTATCATACCACCGGAGATCTGCCTGAAAAAAGGAATTTCATTATCTCACAGAGGAGACGACGGTCGAGCATAAAAAAATGTCTGAAATTGCAAGCGAGAAGGAGAGAAAAGCCACGCTAGAGTGCGTGTTAATACAATTCGCACACATTGACAACTCCAAGTTGGAAGCAGTCCTTGCCCAGATCTTTCCTTACGCAAATTCCTCTTTGTTTTATTCTATCCCATCCACTAGACAAAAGGTAATGGATATGTTAAGTCACATAAACAGGCGGGTGAAAGACTAGCCAATAATTCACTTACCCGTATGGGAATTAGGGAAGTTATATCAGAGTGTTGATTCACCAATGGTGAAGAACTTCTCAATTGTTTACATTGAGATGGCTTTGATCGCTTGCCTATGGAGGAGAAGATGAATTTTTCTCCTAAACTGTTTAATGGTCTTTCAAAGTTCCTTGTTCAACATCAAGATATTTTTATTGCGAATTATTGCCAAAGCTATGGAATGTCACTCCAACCAAATTGATGAAGTAGTTGCTACAAAGTATAAAATACGAGTGTAGCTCAAGAGTGCCATTTGATTTTGGGATTCTTCCTCCAGACTACCTTACATCAACCACCTTCTTCAAATGTTGAAGGCATGACTTGTCCAGCAGGTCTTTCGATTGTGCAAACCCGTCGTATTACTGGAAAACATTCGCTTAAGGGTGAGAAGCTATCAGGGAGGAAGCTAGGATGTCTGAACGTCATAGAGAGCATGGATTGACATTAATCACATGAATATTTAGTAACTGAGACAACGAAGCGGTATTGTAGAGACAACAATTTCTAGAGTTATCTAGTCCACAATTTTTGCTGTGCTTGCTCCGAGATTTACGTAACCCTTAGGTAGCGCCCATGCCATGCCTTTAGCGGTGGTTTACTATGTGTGTTTGTGCATTTTGAATGTTTCATTTTTAATGTGCACTGGGGGCGTTTTAATGTGGGCGTGCTCTTATTCTAAACTCAACACAATTCACCCTCGAATGATGCAATTTGAATCCTTCTTCTCAACAATTTTATAATCATTTTAAAGGAATTAGCCACAATCCCTTGAGTAAAACGATGTCTATGTTGCAAATTCCTAAATGATTATTGATGGTTAGCATATCTTTGGCAGTGACTTTTAATAGATAGCCTTCCAGGTTAACAACGAGATTTCCTTGCATAGTATTTATTGAACAACGACCTTGCCTTTATTGGGTATGACAACGAGTGTGCATTTATGGATGGTTGGCATCTTTTCAGGAAACACAGTAACCCCTAGTGACAGTGAATAGCTTGCCAAATATGCATTTGACTAACTCTGTTGAAACAACGATTATTACGTATTGCGGTTATTGTTATTTTAGTCTTGTTAAATTTGTTAATATTGTTGATGTGTAGTGTTGTGATAAATGGTTAATCTTGTTAATATGGTTAATATTGTTGACATTGTAAACTTGTTATATGTTGCTAATCTTGTTAATATTGTCGCTATTGTAATATCGTTGCTAATGTAATATTGCTATATGTTGATCATATTGTTTATTTAGACTTGTTATTATTGTTTATTTGTTAATTTATACTTGTTAATATGGTTAATTACATACCAACGATGCATTTGACTCCCTCGGTTATTGAGACAACGATTATATTTATTGTTAATTTGATTAATTAGACATGTTAATTCACACAACAAGGCGTTATTTTATAAGCAACGTAGATGAGTAGATCACTTATTTTATTGGACAGTGGGTATTGTTAATCAACATTCTTGATGTGGCTATGTGCCTAACTCAGTTCACATTATGATAAATTTTGTGACCATAGTAACTTCATAATAGTTTACTCCTTCGCTCTTCTACATCTTGCTTAATCGATAATGGTTTGGGTTGTTGGCGAAGTTGGGTAGTATCTTGCAAATTTTATTTGAAAGGCGTCTTCATGCGTCTTGTCGACAAGTTGCTTGGGGGCGTGGGTGTAGTATCCTTGTCAGTTATCTCGGCTCCTAGCGCATTGGATTTTTCGGGAGTCCCTAGTCTAAATAGGTTGTGTTGCGTCAGGGTTATTGTCGCACCTATCACCTGGGGACGACATGATTCCTGATGAGGGGATCATCGTGCACCCTAGTGGATTGAGGTGATTGAGAACTTTGACGGAGTCTGGGCTTCCCGATGCGAGCGTTCGTTCATGGTAGTTATTGTTAGCGCTTGGGTTATAAAGCCTTCATGCGTTAGGTTGGGTGCCATAGAAGTTCTAGATACTCGTTGCCGAAACCGTTGTGTTGAGATTGTGGATGTTGTCCCTTAGCCCGTAGGCATTGTCATGTTGTGTCGAGCGGGTAGTCATTTCTCTTTGTTGTTTTACGCATGTTCCACCCAGTTGCCCTTAGGCTAGTGCGTGGACTCGTAGTTGTCTGTCGCTTGTTATGCGGGCATAGCGGTCACTGTCAGATGTGTTGTTTAGCTATAATCGTAGTTGTCTTCATGTTTTCCCAAACAAACAAAAAAAAAACACTTTTTGCTTCACTAGTAGTTGTAATGATGGGGTCATTACAAATCGATCACCATTAGTTGCAAAAGGTTGGAAGATTCTATAAGAGGTATATTGAACAGTTCTTCTCTTGTGATTACTCAGTTTTTTGAAATTGTTTGATTGTCATGTTCATGCTCTCATCAATATTCTAAGTAGGATCCAGATCAAACAAGTAGATCTTTGTTGGTTATAATGACAATGTCAAGGGATATAGATCGTCATTAACAGATATAGTTTTTGATGGATTTCTTCTCAAATCAGACATAGTACAAGATAAAAGGTATAATGCATGACTAATAGCAGAAAAGGTATTTGGAAGGCATTGATTTCCATGAAACATTATCATCAGTTGTTAATCTTTTCTTTATTCATGTAGTGTTGGCACTAGTTGTTGTAACTATATGCTAAGACATGTTTTTATGGATATTTGTATGAGGAGATATGTATATCGAACAACCAAAAGGGTTTGTTTAGGATCACAACAAAAAATTTGTTTGCAAGCTCAAGTAGTCATTATATCGCCTGAAATGCGCATCAGGCATTGGTACAAGATGGGTGATTCCTTCATGGTGAGCCAAGTTTTACAAGAAATGATTTAACCATTGTGTTTATGGTACATTCATTATCTTGGTGTTTAGATTGTTGACGATATGTTTTTTGAAGTAAAAGCATGGTTAAGATCAGTAGGTTGGCACTGTTGGCAAGGATGTTCGTGGTGAAGGATCAAGGAGCAACAAAACAAATCTTGGGCATGAAAATACATAGAGGCAGGAAAGATGGTAAGCTTTGGTTATCACAGTTGTAGTATAAGGAAAAAGATACTCAAGAAATTCGGCATGAATAATGTGAAACCGGAAAATATCCCTTTGGCTTTCCATTTGTTTTTCTTCAGGTGTATATCTTTGTAATATGGAAGAAAAAGTTACGTCTCATGTATTGTATGCTAGTTGGAATTATAAAATATGTGATGGAAATGTTTGATATGTTCAAGTATCAGACATTTCACATGCAGTTGGTGTTGTGAGTGGTCACATGGCAAATCCGGGTAAAGCAGTGAAATTGGGTGTTTCGGTATCTTAGAGGCACATGTATCACCTACAGTGGTTTCAATGTTTGTTTTTGTCTGAGAGATTTTACAGGAGGATTTGGACAAGAAAATATCTACTTTAGGTTATGTCTTTTATAAGTATAAAGGGACCATTGGGTTAGTTTGGACAAAGTGAAGGTTTTGTTTTCTTTGGTAGTCAAAGCCTTTTTCATTTGACACATACTTCAACTTACCTAAATTGGACATGGTATCACTTTGTAAGACATGTTACTAATGGAGGTGGAGTAGTCCATATTCGAGCAATGTTGTGCAGACATGTTTTTTAGAACTAGTATTGAAGAGAAGTTGTGGTTGTGATTTTCTTCTCTTGAAGGTGATGAATCAAATTGGACAAGGCATCAGGCAAATTGTTGTCAAGGTGGAGATCATTGAGATGGTGACAAAAAATCTCCACAGGATGTGGATCTAAATCCTATTATTCAGCTTTTGGTTGAGATAAGGCAACCTAAGTTAGAATGTATAATTAATGAATTAGTTTCATTGTAACCTTGGGAGAATTGTTTAAATATGTGTGCCTGAGAGACAAATATTGAAGGGGCTTCAAGCCCTCTTGCTGGTGGTTGTAATATTCGATTTATTGAAAAATAAGAATGTCCTGTGGATGTTTTCCTTATGAGGTGAAGGAGGGTTTTACCACTTAAAATATTTTCTCCTTGCATCTGTGTATGTTTTTCTTTGGTTTTCTGTTGCGGAATTAATCTGTGGCTTTAAAAAATCCAACAAACAACACCAATAGCTCATAGGCCACAAACTTTTCCTTCTTCGTTCTCTCCAAGGAAGCCTCGGACTGCTCGACTTCTCTTGTGAATGGAGGCCCTAGCACAACCTCACCCTGAACCAGGAGACCTCAACAACACCAATAGCTCATCGCCAACAACACTTGTGTTTTCTATGGAAGAAGAAATTCAAAGATTTTTTTTCCAAAAGCAGAAATGGTCCGTACTACTTCCATTCAGGCATGTAACAAAGATTCAAACATGTAACAAACATGTAATTGTAATTGAACTGATCCTTTACTATGCCATTGCCCTAATTTCTACACTATTTGTGGTTAGCATACATTAAAATATATGGACATTAAAGTGGTAACCAACACTATCTCCGAATTTCACTATGCACCAAATGCATTGCGCTGAAATATGGTAAACAAGGATTGGACTCGGAGAAGCATTTTGAATTTCACTATGCACCAAATGCATTGCACTGAAATATCATAAACAAGGATTGGACTCTAAGAAGTATAAGAAGTGATAATCTAAGAAGTATAAGAAGTGATAATTTAAGCATGTTGAAAACGGATTTGAGAGAAATTTTAAGTGTTCAATCGCATAAAAAGTAGCATTATCAACCTGTCTGACAAAGGTAATATGAAGAAACTTTAAGTCTATCTATGATACAAATATTATAGTATAACCTCCTTTATAATTCTGAAAACGAGAGCAGCGTAGCATATGCCAGGCTTGGTAAAGAAGTTATTATAGCCTTGGCCATGAACGAACAACACGAAGTAATCTCAGAAAAATCTATGGGAAGGTTTTGCAAGTAAAATGAGGTTAGACGCGATGTCGAGCGTGGGTGCATGATTGTAAGTCATCAAATTGACAGACAAATGCACTAGAAATAGTTAACAATACAATGATAATGCATAACCAATCTTATAACTTCATGCTCAAAAATTGAAGGACAAGTCATGTAATTGACAGACAAATGCAATAGGAGTAGTTAACAGTACAATAATAATGCATAGCTAAGATTATAACTTTATACTCAGAAATTGAAGGGGGAAATAGAGGTAGTTAGGTTCTGAATCACTCATTTCTTTAAYTTCCTTTGCWGCAGGAGATACCAGGGAAAATAAATGAAAAGCTTCAGCATATGAATCCTTCACTGAGTTTTCCCTTACCGCATATGAATCCTTCACTGAATTTTCCCTTACTGCAGGAGATGCCAGAGAAAAGAAATTAAAAGCTTCACCATGGCCCGAATTACATAGAGAGGCATCTCTCTCTTCAGGTAAAATGGGTTCTTCTGTAAATTAAGTTTAGTTTTGACAGGCCCTGGTGTAAGTTATGTTTTGCAGGCGTTGGAGCATGAAGCGGTGGCTCCATGCAGCATGCCGAGTGGGCATTTTCCTTCACGTGAACCTGAATCATGTTGTCAGACATTCAATTGCGCACTAACATATCCTGTGTCTTAGCCGTGCACGGAATAATAATGTTAAATATGGTGTTTGTACCTGGCGTTGTAAATATGTGTATTGCAGTTTTGAGGTGGCGCTGTAAATATGTGTATTGCAGGTTTGAGGTCAATTAATACACTGCATGATCCACTTAATCTTGAGATTAACAAAATTGGTATGTTGTTAAAAAAAACAAATAAATCCAAATCCAACGTGACATGTATGCATGCTATGTTGGACAATTTTACTCTTTGCTGCGTAATTTAGTTATATTGCATTTGCTCATTCATTCGGTCCTTTATTACATACCAGACACTCGGCTATGGTGTAGAGCCTGTATATACTTATAAGCTCCTACAAAACCCCGTACATACAAACTGAAGTGCCAAAACCCTGTTCATACATACTGAAGTGCCAGCAGCTTGTTTATTTACATACATAGACATGGTAGTTGGCCACTCAAAAGCTAGTGTCTGTTATGGAATAGCCTGTACACAAACCAATCAAAACAAAACAAAAAATTCATTGGCTATAGCATGGAATAACTTCTAGAAAGAATTACATATATAATCTATGGCAATGGCAGACTAGATAATGAATAACATAAATGAATGAAAGAACAAGAAATGTAATTACATCTAGACAAATTAATTACTATACGTGAATAATTGGTAACGTTCATGGAGTGACTTACGAGAGTGGCGTTGAAGATCGCATCGGCGGGGGGACTGGTGGACGTTGCAGGTATTCGGAAGCTCTTCGGCTCTCCGCACCACCTCCTCTTCTTCCATTCCGCGCCCTTGGCCGCGGCGCTGGCGGCGGCGTTGATTAAGTGGTGCACTGTCCTGAGAATCGGAATCCATGAAGACGTCCTCAAGCGTTCGCTGTATGGCTTGGCATCGGCATTGTGGAGACATTCTTTGCAATTCCTCGCAGCATCTTTCCGATGGGTGATCTCTCCGGCGTTCCAAGTACTCCCGGCAAGAAGACAATCTCTGCTGCTCACACGACCGTCGGTGTTGCTGCACCTCCTCTCCATACAAGCCGTCTTCATGTGCATCAACAGTGGGGGTGCCCCAGTGAAGGAGAAGGAGAAGGGCCACGCCTAAACTCACCCATTTAAGCGTGAAGACACCCATTGCTCTTCTTTCTTTTCTTTTTAGTTACCTTGATTGATGGAATACAACTGAGAATGTATGAAGAGTTGGTGGGTATTAACTTTGTATTTATGGACGCTGAGGGGAGGGGGGCGACCAGCACAACTCGAAGAACGCTGAGGGAGGGACGGGACGGAGGGAGGGAAGAGGGCGACCAGCACAACACGAAGAGGAGGAAGAGACGAACAGATGCGGTGCATGCAGCTTCTCACTCTCCACGTCCCAACACAACGCAACCCAAAGAAGGAAAGTCTGGCTGCCTCCGTTTCCAATGGCCGCGTCTTTCAACGACATGAGAAGAATCTTGCAGGCGGGCAGGCCGCGACAGTTCAATGCAACGTCCCAACGACGCCACTTACGTAAGAGTCACGAGAAACTGGCTTGCCCCTAGGAGCAAAAATGTACGAGTTTTTAAAATTGAACATTTATACATCCCAAGATTGTGAACCATAGATATTTGTAAGGAGTCAATTATGGGTACTCGACATTATATGGACTTAATTACTAGGTCTTAGACTATGAGTCTCTATCTCAAGCATTCCTTTCCTTAACGGGATCATAAGGTTCATCTTAGATAATAGATATAGTATATATCTAGTACATCCACATTATAAGGGTGTAAGGGTGGTAGATAGGTCATATTAATTATTTATATAATAAATAGGTAAGATTAGGGTTGGGTTAGGATTAGGGTTTCATTTTAAAATTTCATATATGTCCAATTTATATATATATATATATATATATATAAAATGGAAATATAAAGAAAGATGGAAAGTGGAACATATATGAAATTTTAATTTGAAATTCTAATGACCTTAACTTTAATCTAAAATCCTAATCTTAATCTTTTCTATTTATTAAAAAAGAAATTGATATAACAAATAGACTTATATCAACCACTTTTATAATATGGTTGTGTTAGTAATATTAATAGTTAACTAATATTAATAGCTAATATCTTTTATATATTAAAAATAACTATATTAATTAACCCTAACAACTCTAACCCAAATAACATATCCCTAACCTTCAAGATTATTTTGTAGGACCTTAAATTTTCATTATCTTTTCTGGTTTTTATTATTATGAATTATTTTGTAGGATCTTAAATTTTCATTATCTTTTCTGGTTTTTATTATTATGGAATTTTTATTTTTTCATCCTCTTAATGTGTTTTCACCATGTCATAGTTTATGAAACAAGTTATACACATGTAATAGTTTCATGAAAACGGAAAAAGGGAACACGGAAATCATTACAAAGTATTTTAAAGTATTTTACAAAATAATGGGGAAAGTTGTTATTTGTTAAAGGTTAAATTAATTTTACTTTATCTTGAAGGAAGTAGTTTGCATTGAATGCCATAATTTCATGAAAACGGAAAAAGGGAACACGGAAATCATTACAAAGTATTTTAAAGTATTTTACAAAATAATGGGGAAAGTTGTTATTTGTTAAAGGTCAAATTAATTTTACTTTATCTTGAAGGAAGTAGTTTGCATTGAATGCCATAATTGGACAAGATAAATAATAAAATCATTAGAAATGTATTTTGAGGAATCAACCATGATATTAAATAAATAATTATTAAATATAAAAAACAAGGGTCATGTCAACATTTTTCAATTGGGTACATGGAGATGCATATTCAAACTAAGAGTACTATTACAATATTACAAACTTAAAGTACTATTCAATATTACAAACTTAAAATATTAAAAACTAAGAAGTTACTCGTTGTATTTATCCACCACATGAATATTTTGTTGGTTGTATTTATCCACCACATGAATATTGTGCATATGAAGTTCAATATTTGTAAGTGTACTTTCACAAGACACTCATCTAAAACAACATCAGTTGTGATACGACAATTATAAGCAGTTTCTCTTTGACACGTGGCGATGTAAAAAAATACATTCAAATCTAACAAGTTGAAGTTCCCTCCTTTGTCTAAGTTTTTCTTGAAATTTAAATTTTTAATCCAAATTTGGGGAGGTATTATACCATTTATCCTTTGTTCAATGTGTTAGTAAGCATTACTCAAATTGTATTATTTATACAGGTAGAAAATTAAGTTCACATGACTTCCACACGCATGCAATACACATTTTTAGAAATATAATGCTTCTGGGGGATTTTTAATTTTATTTTGGTTCAAGATAAACTTGGCATCGCGATGGGAGATCATGTGATAGCCCCTTCTGTAACAAATTAACTGCACCAAAAATAAAAAATAAACAATTTAATCACAATGTGTTATGTTAAGCATTTTTCAATTGGCTACATCGATAGGCATAGTCAAACTAACAATACTATTACAATATTACAAACTTAAAATACGATTCAATATTACTAAGAGTACTATTGAATATTACAAACTTAAAATATTACAAACTAAGAGTAATCTTCAATATTACAAACTCAAAATGTTATAATATTGAACTAGCTGTAGTGGAGTGGAATGCATCCCACAGGTCCCAATATTGTGAAGAGCAACTTTCCCATGCCTAAATGTTGTTGTGTCTACTCCATTTTATATATCAATATTAATAATAAGAGGAGCATCGATGATGATAGTATTCAGTTTAGGGTTCTGTAAAACTCACCATTGGTTGTTTTATATATCAAGATCAATATTAAGAGGAGCATCGATGATGATAGTCTTCAATTTAGGGTTCTGTAAAACTCACCATTAGTTGTTGGCCCAATGTGGAGACAAGATAAACAATGAAATCATAGGGATTGTATTTCCAGGAATCATCCATGATGGATAAAAAATAATTATTGATGTAATCATTGGCCCCATTGGCCATTAAATAGATGGATCCACTAAAGAACTTTTCTACCCATCATGCTTGATTTTCTTGGAAATAGTCATCTTGGTGCTTGAAACATCTCTATTTTCCTTCAGAAATCTAAATTTACACTTGACATACAATTAACAGTTAAAAAATCGAAATTAACAAAAAAAAACATTTTCACAGAGAGTAGTTATAAAAATGGTTGAGATATTTCCTGCAATGCATTGATTTCCTTGCCAACTCCTCCGATCCATAACCCCTCAAAGTCTATGAACTTCCTGCATCTAACATATTGAAATGGAGTCGCATTGTTTAGGGGTTTTTTTTTTAAATAGTGATTGTGCCAAATTCTAGGTTAACCACACCCATACAAACAAAAATGAAATGATTGCCCCAATATGAGAGATGCATCTCCTGCCTAAAGGGTTAGCTAATGCGTCGAGCTTTTGTATGGCTACGTTAGTTGAAACGCGGGACAAATGTGGCATCCATTAGTCCATCAGTTCACATTCGTAAAGACATGGAAAAATATGACACTTGTTATCCACATGATTAATCCCTAATAAACAGCCGAATGTGACAATGAGGTATTCTATACATATTAATATTTGTTAATTGATAAAATGTGGCAATCTGGTCAAGGAAGTAAATTATTAATCATATTAAGTAAAAGTGAAAAACTAAACAAGGAAACGTATGCATTTATAAATGCAAGGAAGATATGAATATTAAAGCTCATTCATTGATTTTGGAGGACGGCGAAGAATATGCGAGCATATTCAATTGCTAGCCATGAGATTAAGATTTATATTTAAAAGATCATTAATTATGCCCAACTCCAATAGGTGTATGCCTCTTGGCATAATAAGATGATGATCCTCTACTACATGCTCAAGAAGTAAAGAGTGTTTTAGGAACTTCCTCTCGATGCACATCCTCTTCTTTTAACCCTTGCAGTCTTAAATACCTTTTTCAAAATAAGGGCATTCTCTTTCTTCTACCCTTGTGTTTTTCAAAGAAGTCATGCAAAACTGTTCATCTTTATGTCTAGATCAAGATTTCATCATGGGGAGACTGATTATATATATATATATATATATATATATATATTGAAATAACCCACAAACTCTTTGTGCCACTTATATTATAACTACTTCAGCATCTCTCGAAGTCGTGTCTATAACATGCAACCCAATGAGATATGCCTCCTCAAAAGTTCAAATGTGATTCCTCTAACAGTTTAGAGTGTTGGGGTACATGCTCAACTACATATTTAGTGACATACTCAGTTTTCCATTTTTCCTACTATTTAGGAGGATTGTTATTTATAGCATGTCTATTTATAGCAGGTCTATTTTTATTCGATGGATTCATATATGAAATACCATGGGAAAATACCATGGGTTTACAAAACAATGGACTCATAAACCACCATTAGCAAAATTCCTATTTTTTAGCTACCATCATGCTAATTCCTTTTTTAGGAGATAATTCCTATTTCCTTAATTTTAGGAGATATTTCCTATTTCATGTCTATAGAGATCACTTTAGTAAGAATATTAGCCTCCTAGGGAAGTGTGCATTACCCATTTAATACTTGGAGCTAACTCACTGCACTTATTCAGTGACTTTCCATAATTAAAATTCTCACTCAGTTAGGACTTTAGTTCCATTCTTGGACTCTAGTCTTATTCTAGGAGTTTTTTCTATTATGGAATGCATATTTACTTCATGTAGAGCTGTGAATTACTCCTCATGTGGAGAGTCCTATATATTGTTCTCATTATCAAGGATTAATACATTGTGATTAGAGTTGGTTTCTTAGTCTCTTATGTGTGAAGATTGATTCTATTTTTCTCTCTCCTCTCTCTCCTCTCTCTCTCTTGCAATTAGATAGTGTAGTATTTCCTTCTCATAATGAGGTCTTGGATTGTGGTTTAATCCTATATGGTATCATAGCCATTATTGTGATGGAGTATTTACTTTTATTGCAGGTTTACATATCATATTGGATAACCCATAGAGAACTATGGATCAACCATCTCCTTCAGTGATCCTACCACCGTTCAACTACTTTGAATGAAATCCCAAGATATAGATTCTACTTTGAAGCAAGGGTTTGTATAGGATCACCATGGGGACTGAGGTCGAGCCTACTTCAGCCATAGAGAAATAAAAATAATTCAACAAAATGGATGAATCCTATGGGTTATTGTGCTTGAAAATCTCTTTAGATCTCCTCTTCATGTTGATACTTGCAAGACTCCTAATGATGTTTGGACAAAGTTAAAGGATTTTCTATGAAATCAAGACAATCTAATAGGTCATTAGCTGGAGAATGATCTACATGCATTGAATTCAATATATTTCAAGACCCTACATGACTACTTATTTAAGTTTAAAACTTTTCTTTCTCATGTTAAGGCTTGTGGAATTGATAAGAAAGATGAATAATTTATATTTTCAATTCTAACAAAACTAGTACCAAAGTATTATGTCTACACTTCTTCTTTTCATACTACCAGGTTAGCTATGGGGTCTACATGGAAGATGTCATCCATAGATGATTTCATGGAGTCACTTATCCATGAGAAATAAAATCTCATTCAAATATAGGCACTTAATAATTCCAAGCCCCATGCGCTTACAACTCAAGTAATTTCAAAGAAGAATAAGCAGAAGAACAAGGGTATGAAGGACCAAGAGAGAAGGAAGATAAATAAAAGTATACAGATGAGAGTTCGCATTCCAAGGCATCAAAAGGATAGAAGGATAAGACAAAGTGTTCCTATTGTAACATGGAGTTCCATCGTGAGATTTCTTGCATGAAAGAGACCATAGATCTGATTGCACAAACACTTGAGAAAGATTACCTCGAGGATTGTATTCCAGATAATGCAAGGAAAAATACATCATCACAAAGAGGTAATGGTCATGCATTACTTTCTATTTAATCTTCTCCTAATGCTTGGGTGTTTGATTCATGGGCTACCCATCACATGTGTAATACCCCAAGGCCGAGCCCCTTATGAATTGTAATTATGTGTTATTAGGCTGGTGAGACAAGTGGTTTTAAGCTAAAAGACTTATGTGTTATTAGACTGGTGAGCCAAATGCCAAGGCCAATGAGCCTGATTTTTGTATATATAATTATGTATCTAACATTATTAATAAAATACAAACACTGATGCGTGTAGACTGACCACGAAGAGGAGTTATGGGGGACTAAGATCCACTAGGTATTGGGCCTAGGGGCTAAGCTAGGGGGCTAAGTATTGGGCCTAGGGGATAAGATAGGGGGCTTACCTCTAGAGGAATAATATTTTAATATTATTTCCTAAAGACTAAGGTGAACATTATATGTTTTGTTATCCTAAGTTCTTGGAAAGTGGGACGTAAGCTAAATGGAGTGCATTCAGCTCTAGGAAGACAAGTGTCGACTTGGGCGCATGCAGCTAAAGCTAAAGCATTAGCTCATGTTGGGGGGTTCACGAGTCATTTTTCCATCATTCACCTGGGTTTGTTTGACCATTCTTGCATCCTTCATGGGAACCCTTTTTTCCTCTATGATCGACCTTGGCATAATCAAACATTCTAAAAGCCTGAACCATGAAGCTGACCTATGTATTTCCATGAACCCAGCCTATCCTCTCTTGCAGAGCCGAGTCCATACCTGAACCATTTTTGGGTTTTTTCCTTCTATTTTTCCTGAACTGTATTGACCCACTGCATACCCTCACGCATCTCTGAAACTAGAAATGGGGATGTCCGTCATGTGTTGTTTCCTGTGAAGCCCGACGCAATTATAGTCACTTCAGGCATGTTGTCACTTAGCGTTATCTTGTTGCCTTGTTGGGTGTCCATACCCATTTTTCCCATTTGATTTTGTTGTTCATGTTGTTGTCATCAGTAACCGGCTCTAGCTGAGTCGAAGAATGGTTGAAGAGGCAGGTTGTTAGGCCTGTGAGCAACTCTCCCAGGTGAGAGATCCTATTGGGAAGTGATTTTTCATGGAAGGGAGCCTCATAGCAGCCACAGTACTCTGAGACTTCTAGTCTAGCCTGTTGTTGAAGCCCAAGGTAAGGGAGGTGTACTAGTTGATGGACTTATATTAGTGAAGATGTATCCTCCTGTGGTGGAGAAGGTGTGTGGGGAATGAGGGTTTGTGTGTTGTGGGCGTAAATGTCTCCTGGGATAAAATATCCTTCCTATTTCTTTGTGATGTAGGAGCATCACTCCCAAGCCAGCCATGCGCTAGCCAGCCAGCCCACTCAGTGCACGCATTCAATGAGGAAGAGAAGCGCAACCCTCTCATATTCAAATTTTGAATTTGAATCAAGCACATTTAATGTTTGTAAGGCTGTTAGAGCCAAAAGGTTGTGCCTATACTCAGGCTTTAGATGTAGATAGCCTTTAATGGTTGTAAGGCTGGATCTAGCTTCGATATGGACTAGACAGCCCATTCAATGTAAAGTTAACGTAATTGAATAGAGTAGGTGAGATGGAGGGAAGAGATCGAAGAGCCCCCTCATGTAAAATATCTTGGATCTTATTTTGAAAAAAGAGAGAGGTAGTTACGAGAGATCTGCGTGAGAGTCGGTGAGAGTAGCGCAGAGAGAGAAGAGAGAAGAGATGAGACTCTATCAAAGTCTGAGCTCGAACACATTGTAAAAAGAGGCATTTATATTAATACAATCAGAGTAGTTTTTCCTGCATATTATTTTGTGTATGTTGATGAATGTCTTTATGTGTGTTCTTTACATGCTGTAGATGTATGATTAGGTATGCATTTGCAAGGATAGATAAGTTCTGCTATATGTTGAGTTCTTTGATTTCAGATTTGGGTTTCTTTGTGGCTTCATGCCAAGAGGGTGTGACAGAACACTGTGGGTTCTAAAATCCAGTGCATAGAGTGCACCTCCAATTCTGTGGAATTTGGACAAGGACGTTCCAGGAGGTCACACTAGCCAAAGTCTTAAACTCGGGGAGAGACCTCAAGGTTACTAAATACCTTGGAGGTAGGACTGTGCAGAGGAAAGCACAGAAGAAGACATAATCACTGAGGATTTTGGGGAAGCTCTGCCAAGGGGGCATTGAGCAGGTGAATATAATGCACAGGAGAAGAAGATAGAATCACTGAGGATTTTGGAAGCTCTACCAGGAGGGCATTGAGAAGGTGCTAGAGTGCACAACAGAACTCTGGTTTGAGTTCATTAAGGGAAACTGAATCACTGTGGGATTCTGTGAGGAGAAACTCTGCCAGGAGGACATTGAGTGGATGTGAAGATAGAGCACAGGAAAGAACTCTTTTGAGTTCTGGAACAGAGAGGATCTTCACAGGGTTGTTGAACACCCTGCAGACTCAGTAAGGAGTTTCTTGAGAAAGAGACTGCCAAGAGGGCATCAAATTCTCCATCTGAGGGAGAAGGAAAAAGGGTGAAGTCCCTTAGAGGTCTGAGCAACAGGCAATATCATGAAAGATAGCACCTTCATGCGTGCAGAGACTCTGCAAGGAGTGTATGAGTCGGGAATATTTTCACGGGTCCAAAGCAAGCAAATTCCAGGAGGGACAGAGACCTGCAAGGAGCACATAGGTCGAAGAATCCTTCGAGGATTCAAAGCGAATAAATCTCAGGAGGGAGAGTTATTTCATGCATAGGCCATAGCCGAGAGGTTGCAGAGGCCGAAAGGAAGACCCTTTGGAAGGTTTGAGTTCGAGGAAGCTCAGGAGGGAGAGTGTTTTCGAGAACGCAGATAGAGGTTGAGAGTAGAGGCTTCAGAGCAGGGACGAAAGCCGAGGCTTTTGATAACTTGGAATATTTCAAGGAGAAGGAAGGAAAAAACACAAGCTCAGGAGGGAGCATAGTTTTCGTTGACTCAGGTATGGGAGAAGATCTGGACTGTTGGAATTTTACGTCCAAAAAGAAACAGAGAAGCGCACACATGAGGAACAGATATGGGCCGTCAGATCTGGGCACGAATAACCAATAGCTATTGGATCCAGGGAAGTTACACGAGGTTTAACCCTCGTATGAAAAGAAGAGAACTCGACGAAAGTCCTGAAAGGCTTATTTCGACATCTCAGAGTTCAGTAGACACGGAGGGAAAGAATTGGAGCTCTTGACTCACAAGACTCCAAAGAGATCAGGGTCGTCCATCTAAGGAGAACACATGTCACGAGATCCTCACATTTTGGGGATTCGTACATTGAAGAGCTGAACACAGAGGAATCTTTTGGCTTCACGACTTGCGAAGTCCCGAAGTGATCAGGACCATCCAAGCAGGAGGACACATGGCAGTGATCAAGGCATCGGGGAAAATCCCCGAAAGGACTATTTCGGTACTTCGGGTACCGGGAACGCGAAGGAGAAAAGGTATTGCAATAGGGGTCGCAATAACCCGAAAGCACTGAAGGAATAGTGTCGGGCCACGAAACAAAGTCACAGGTTTTTTCAGTATACCAGGTATTGGGATTTCTGAAATCCTGAGGACAAGGAATCTGGGCTTTCGAGGATGAAAACCCCTAAGTCGCGAACTGCGACATAGAAGAGAGTGAGGCTGCAGTCACACCAGGTATCAGGATTTCAGAAATTGGTAATTTGGGGATTCCTCTACAAAGAGCTGAGCACTTCGGCAATTGAAACTCTGAAATCATGAAACACGAAGAGCCGGGGAAAAGTAATCCTTGAGAGGAGAACGTCGGGGAGTGGCATTTTGGGATACTGGGATTCGGTATTTTGGGAATCCCGAAGACTAAGAGTCGGGGCTCACGGAGTTGAAAGTTTCAAAGAAGACTGCGGTCATATGAAGAGTGGTCACATGGACCAAAGATATGGCCCAAGGGGCTAATCGTCGTTGAGTGTCATTTCGACATTTTGTTATTTCGGAGATCAGAGGATCGAGAAGGCAAAGGATCTCGACATCAAGACTCAGGAAGTCTTGAAAACCCGAAATTACTTTTCGAGAAAAAAATCGAAGGCCACATTCAGTGACCGTGGGAAGGAGAAGCTCGCGTCTGGTGTATGTTCACATAGGTGGAGTCTTCGTACAAGGACCTGTGGATTGGGTTCATGAGGTCTTAGGGAAGGCTGAAGACTCATTTCAATTCTGTGGATCCGATAGGAAGGAGCGATCATGTGCGAACTCTGGCCCGAGGCTGGGGGTCTACGTTAAGTGTGGTATCAGAGCCAAAACTATGTTTGTATATTTCAGGCAGAGGAAGCGAGAGGAAAAAGAATACTCTGATATACATCAAAGTGGTATTAGAGGCAGCTTGCAGAGACAGAAAAAGGAAGACAGAGTGCTGAGACTCCGTGGATATTGTTGCAGGTGCACAGCAGTCAAAAGGTAGTCAGGTCGACTGTAAAGAAAGGATGGAAGCACTCTCAGTTGTACAGTAACAGTAGCAGATTTTCCAGGAGGGTAGATAGAAGGTGAATATGGCTACGAAAGTCCATGAACATGGTGGAAATAAGATCCATCAGTAGCCGAGTAAGGCTGAGATGGATAAGGAGCTCGCCGAGATCAGAGCGAGGATGGATGAGCTAGCACTGCAGGTGCAATAGGATACAAGGTCAAGATGGGTGTATGAATGGCCCATGAAGACGAAGGTAAAGTGGCCAATTCAGGAATTGGTTTCCAAAAGACAGTAGAGGTTGTTAAAGGGATGGTTGAGGCATACTGAAAACCTCAATGGACCAGAAGACGAGATGGTTCATGTATATGAGCCAGAAGTTGGGAGAAATTTCAGTGATGAGGATGAACTGAGATCACTGGAAGATCTTAGAGACTACCAAGAGGGCAGAACATAAACTTCCAATTGCCATGTGGGAAATGAGATGAGATCACTACGGGATCTCATAGACTGTCAAGAGGACAGCCAGGGAAATTCATATTGCCAAGAGGGCAATGAGATGAGATCAATGCAGGATCTCATAGAATGCTAGGAGGGAAACAGAGAAATCCCATATTGCCAAGAGGGTAAGGGAGAGCAGATGAACTCAGAGCTGAGTTCATATTAGCGAGGACAGCTGATAGAGAAGGAGGATCATAATTGTTCTCTGATCATTGGAGGAATTCGAATATTCCTGCCACATCGCCCAGGGGAGGCAAAAATTTGTACTGCAGAAGCAACAGAAAGACAACCAACAGAGATTGTCAATGAAGAGGGAGGATTGGAGTAGATGTTAGAGACTTCCCAAGCAGAGGAAGATGAGCATTCCGAGGAATGGCTCAATATTTTCAGCCAAGAAGCTAAAAAGACTATAGCATTGAAGCTTGCAGAAGAAGAAGAAGAGGCAGACAACATGAGCTTTGTTGATATGTGGGAGCAGATTGAAATCTTGGAGAGAAGGGTAGAGGTGCAGAGTATGCACATCCAACAGATGAGGTTGGAAACTAATGGAGAATATTTCCAGGCTGAGGAGTAGCTGGAGAGAGCTAGAGATACACCAGTAGGAGAAATGGCAGAAGAAGAACTCCCACAGGGAGAAGCTGAACAACAGATCAGTGATAGAATTGTAGGAGAAGAATCTACAACAGAATGGAAAATCAAGGCCACAAAGGATGAAAAGGATAGCATGGGAGATCATGGTTATCTGCCCATCTGCAGAAAGAAATTGCAGCAGAGGATACTGCATGAACATAGCCAGCCAGGACAGCAGCTGGACGAAGCGATCGAACAGATCAGGAAGTTGATGTTGAAGTTAGCACAAGAGACTGCCAGTGATGGGAAGCTGAGCAGAAGAGAGACAACAACAACAACAGCAACAGAGAGATGGAGCAGGGAGACAGCTCCAAGGAGTTGTTTGGGATCCAAGAGGATTTCAACAACCAGGGTGGAGAGCTCATGAGCAGGAGCTCATGAATTTTCGTAGCATAGGAGTATGATGTAGGAGCATCGCTCCCAAGCCATCCATGCGCCAGCCAGCCAGCCCACTCAGTGCACACATCCAATGAGGAAGAGAGGCGCAGCCCTCTCGTATTCAAATTTTGAATTTGAATCAAGCACATTTAATGTTTGTAAGGTTGTTAGAGCCAAAAGGTCATGCCTATACGTAGGATTTAGATGTAGATAGCCTTTAATGGTTGTAAGGCTGGATATAGCTCCGATCTGGACTAGACAACCCATTCAATGTAAAGTTAATGTAATTGAATAGAGTAGGTGAGATGGAGGGAAGAGATCGAAGAGCCCCCTCATGTAAAAGATCTTGGATCTTATTTTGAAAAAAGAGAGAGGTGGTTAGGAGAGCTTTGCGTGAGAGTCGGTGAGAGTAGTGCAGAGAGAGAAGAGAGGAGAGTCGAGACTCTGTCAAAGTATGAGCTCGAACACATTGTAAAAAGAGGCATTTATATTAATACAATCAAAGTAGTTTTTTCTGCATATTATTATGTGTATGTTGATGAATGTCTTTATGTGTGTTCTTTACATGCTGTAGATGTATGATTAGGTATGCATTTGCAGGGACAGATAGGTTCTGCTATCTTTTGAGTTCTTTGATTTCAGATTTGGGTTTCTTTGTGGCTTCATGCCAAGAGGGTGTGATAGAACACTGGGGGTTCTTAAAGCTAGTGCATAGAGTGCACTTCCAATTCTACAGAATTTGGACAAGGACGTGCCAGGAGGGCGCACCAGCCAAAGTCTTAAACTCAGGGAGAAACCTCAAGGTTGCTAAATACCTTGGAGGCAGGACTGTGCAGAGGAAAGCACAGAAGAAGACAGAATCAATGAGGATTCTGGGGAAGCTCTACCAAGGGGGCATTGAGCAGGTGCATATAATGCACAGGAGAAGGATATAGAATCACTGAGGATTCTAGAAGCTCTACCAGGAGGGCATTGAGAAGGTGCTAGTGTGCACAACAGAAATATGGTTTGAGTTCATTAAGGGAAACAGAATCACTATGGGATTTTGTGAGGAGAAACTCTACCAAGAAGACATTGAGTGGATGTGCAGATAGAGAATAGGAAATAACTCTTTTGAGTTCTGGAACAGAGAAGAGTCCAGAAGAGGGTCTTCAGAGGGTTGTTGAACACCCTGCAGACTCAGTAAGGAGTTTCTTGGGTAAGAGACTACCAAGAGGGCATCAGATTCTCCATCTGAGGGAGAAGGAAAAAGGGTGAAGTCCCTTAGAGGTTTGAGCAGTACACAAGCTTAGGATAGATAGCACCTTCATGCATGCAGAGACTCTACAAGGAGTGTAGGAGTCGAGAATCCTTTCGCGGGTTTTGAGCAAGCAAAGTCCACAAGGGACAGAGACCTGCAAGGAGCACAGAGGTCGAAGAATCCTTCGAGGATTCAAAGAGAATAAATCTTAGGAGGGAGAGTGCTTTCATGCATAGGCCATAGCTGAGAGGTTGTAGAGGCCGAAAGGAAGACCCTTTGGAAGGTTTGAGTTCGAGGAAGCTCAGGAGGGAGAGCGTTTTCGAGAACACAGATAGAGGCTAAGAGTAGAGGCTTTGGAGCAGGGATGAAAGCCGAGGATTTTGATAACTTGGAATATTCTAAGGAGAAGGAAGGAAAAAATGCAAGCTCAGGAGGGAGCACAGTTGTCGTTGATTCAGGTATGGGAGAAGATCTGGACCATTGGAATTTTACGTCCAGAAAGCAGCAGAGCGCATACAGGAGGAACGAATCCAAGCCGTCAGATCTGGGCGTGGATAATCGATAGCCATCGGATCCAGGGAAGATGCATGAGGTTTAACCCTCATATGCAAAGGAGAGAACTTGACAAAAGTCCTGAAATGCTTATTTCGGCATCTAGGAGTTTGGGAGACACAGAGGGCAAGAATTGGAGCTCTTGACTCATGAGACTCGAAAGAGATCAGGGCTGTCCATCTGAGGAGAAAACGTGTCGCTAGATCCTCACATTTCGGGGATTCAGACATTGAAGAGCTGAACACAGAGGAATCTTTCAGCTTCGCGACTTGCAAAGTCCTGAAGTGATAAGGACCATCCAAGTAGGAGGACACATGGCAGCGATCAAGGCATCGAGGAAAATCCTTGAAAGGACTATTTCGGTACTTCAGGTATCGATAACTCGAAGGAGCAGAGGTCTTGCAATAGGGGTCATGAAATACCGAAATGCGATAACCCGAAAGCGCCGAAGGAATAGCGTCGGGCCACGAACCAGAGTCACGGGTTTTTTCAGCATACCGGGTATCGAGATTTTGAAAATCCTGAGGACAAGGAATTCAAGCTTTCAGGGATGAAAACCCCAAAGTTGCGAACTGCAACATAGAGGAGAGTGAGGTTGTGGTCGCACCGGGTATCAGGATTTTGAAAATCAGCAATTCGGGGATTCCACTACAGAGAGCCGAGCACTTCGACAATTGAAACTCTGAAATCTCAAAATGCGAAGAGCCGGGGAAAATTAATCCTTGAGAGGAGAACGCTAAGGAGAAACATTTTGGGATACCGGGATTCGGCATTTCAGGAATCCTGAAGACTAAGAGTCGGGGCTCACGGAGTTGAAAGTTCCGAAGAAGACTACGGTCATATGAAGAGTGGTCACATGGACCAAAGATATGGCCCAGGGGGCTAATTGTCATTGAGTGCCATTTCGGCATTTCGACATTTCAGAGATCGGAGGATCGAGAAGGCAGAGGCTCTCGACATCAGGACTCAGGAAGTCCCAAAAACCTGAAATTACTTTTCGGGAAAAAAATCGAAGGCCACATTCGGTGACCATGGGAAGGAGAAGCTCGCATCTAGTGTATGTTCACACAGGTGGAGTCTTCGTACAAGGACCTGTGGATTAGGTTTGTGAGGTCTTAGGGAAGGCCAAAGAACCATTTCAATTTTGCGGATCCGATAAGAAGGAGCGATCCTGTGCAGACTCTGTCCCAAGGCTGGGGGTCTGCGTCACTTTGTGAAACTTCCTGGTTGTCCTTGTTAAGCCTAGAATTTCGTTGCCCGGTGGAGTTTAGTCCCAGCTCGGGGGTGACCTACTACTAAGAGTGATGAGAAGTGTGGACTAGGGATGGGAAGTCCGTGGAAGGTCTGCATGTAGTTAGTGGATTACTCCACCTAAAAGATAAGTATCATTGTTGTGCTACATTATGTATTTTATGCATGTTTTGTGATTCCTGTATATCTTTCATGTATTCCGTTCCATGTATGAATTGTTGTTAATTATATTTAAGTCTGTATGATGGCAGTAACTATATCTTAAATGTGTTAATTTGACTTAATGCATATCTATCATTTAAGATGTATATTCTGCATGGTAGCATTACTTAGTATTTGGAGGGTCGGGGATGTTACAATATGGTATCAGAGCATGGTTACAACACTTAGCCTAGATGTGCCATGTTAGGGGAAGTTGAAGCAAGATTTTCGCAAGGAGTTGTTGTCGAAATGGACAAAACTCAAGTTCTGACCCAAGGTTTCAACGCGGAGCCTGGATGGGCTGGGTAAGTGGTCATTCGACTGAAGGTTCAAGTGGAAATTGTGTCTGAAGGAACCAATTTTGAACCTCAGAACGTTCCTGAGTACCAAGAGGATACCTTGGCCATGTTAAGAATCTCAGGAGGAGAAGTGTATTGTAAAACCACGACAGAAGTGGTGTTGGACCATAGAGTAGTGTGAACCGTAGGATCTATTCGAAAGAAAAGGAAAACCCTTATGATCGTCAGATCTGGAGAAAGTGCAGAAAGTTTAACCTGGAATCCCTTCAGACTTAGCAACTTTGGTGAAATTGATGAAAAATAATAGAAAGGAGAAAGCTAGAAGCTCTGAAGCCCTGAAGTGGATCTACACCATAGATCTGGGGAGAAGAGCTCGACCATTATATCCGTGTCCAGGTAAGCAAAGGAAAATCACTTCGGAGGATTTCAAGTGTGGAGTGTGACAAACTCCTGAAGTCCTGAAGTAGATCACAACCATCTGTTGCGAAGGACACATGTCAAGAGATCATGTACTTCAGGTGGAATTACTTTGTGAGGAGGCAAGTGTTGTGATTTTGAAACTCCCAAAGTCCGAAGAGCTGAAGTGGTGAGTCATGAGGATGTCACCTGGAGGTGACATGGACACCTAGGATGTGTGCCACATGTTAGTGGGTTTCAAACCCATGGAAGATTGAAATGACATTTGGAACGTGACACGTGTCACCCATCTGAATGGGCCATGTATCAGTCGCTAGTATTCCACCATGAGGCATCCTGTATGAGTAGGGTTAGTGGGGCCCAAGGTTACATAATGTAGTTAAAGGTCGGAGGAACCACAATGGCGTTGATCACGATACATCAAGATCAACAGCCAGAAGGCATTGCAGGGACCCAAGTCGCATGGAAGTTAATTATCCAAGGTGGTCCCACAATCCAAACCGTGGTTTCACCGACGGGTTACGTGTCAATGTCAAGAAAATTGTGGGATGAAAGGTGGGTTACTCGAAACCACTGTTGCATGCCCCCGCAATTGGAAAATGTTAAGTGATGTAACGTAAGGACGTCACCAAAAGTGATTGGGAATATTCAAAGATTAACAGTTCAGATGTGCGAATGCGAGATCCTCCAAATATCTGAAGTCCTGAAATCCAAGAATTCAGACACCTGAGGTTCCATAGTAAGTGTCAGTCGTTTAATGCTGGGTAGATGTGGACCGTTGATCCACCCTACTTCGTGAGTTCATTAATTCAGAACTTCGAGAGTCTATTGTGATGTATTATAAAAACTTTGAAACTCGAAGTCCCGAGTAAGCACCTTTTGATCTAGCGCTTGGTCATGACCCATGGTCGCATGGGTTGGGGACTGAGAGGAAGGGGCTAGTACCCGAAAATTATTGCAGAGTAGAGAAAATATTGAAAAGAAAATGAAATCTGAACGTTTTTCTTAAATCAGATTGTCTTATGAATGTTGTGGGATTTGTTAATGAATGATGGCCTTACAAATTCCATTTGACTGCGCATTGTGTTTGTAGAGTTAAACGAGTCTTAGGACTACAGTGAATTTCCACTAAGTGTAGAGAAATGGAGGAGGCATAGAATGCTTCTAGTTTAGGGAATGAAGTAAAAGGAATGGATGTCCATTTAGGAATGGAAGAATCTAGCTCCAATGGGAATGGAGGAGAGATGGACAAGGAAGAGCATATGATGAAAATCATTGAATGATTGTAGAAAGATGCCTAGGCTCACCGAGTTGATAATAGAAAGCTCATGAAAGCCAAGGATCAACAAGGAAAATTCAACTTGAAGTTGATGCAGAGTCTGGAAAGAATAGAAAAGAAGTTGGATAAGGAGAGTGACTCAAGAAAAACAAGTAGTCGCAAGAACCCTGAGAGGAAAAGAAGATCAAGAAGCGTTAGCAGACATCATCGTTACTCCCCAAAACATTCCAATAAGGAGGCACACAATAGTTCAATCCCATCTCCTACCAGAAATAATAGGAGATTTGGAGTGGATGAACTGAAGGGTGAAATCAACAATATTAAACCTACTACTTTTGACGGAGAACACAAGAAAGATGAAGATGCCGAGACTTGGTAGCTGGGCATGAGGAAATATTTCCAACTGCAGAACTATTCTTCTCATGCAGAGGGAAGAATTTCCATTTACCAACTTAAAGGAAAGGCATCTATATGGCGGGAGCATCTTGTGTAATTACAACATGTTAGATAGAAGAATATTACTTGGAGGGATTTCAAGAGACATTTTGAAAAGAAGTACTTAACTAAGAGATACTATGACAAAAACATGAAAGAGTTCTTTGAACCCAAGCTGGGTAGGATGACCATTGATGAATATGAACAAAGGTTTTTGGAATTGTTGAAGTATGTCCCCTTCATCAAGGACGAGAAATTCAAAATTCAAAGGTATGTGAGTGGATTTCCATATTCCATCAGTGACAAGATCCAGTATGATGACCCAAAGACTATGGAAGAAACTTTAAGGAGAGAAAAATGCTTATATGACCAACAAAAAGAAAAGCCTACTTTCCAAAAAGCTTGGGAAGACAAGAAGAAGTTTAAGAGGGAGCAGAGAAAAAATGGAAACAAACCACCATTTTTCAGGAATAGCCCTCAAGGACAGCCCAATTTTAGAGAGCCCAGGAAGTTTGAAGTGGGTGGAGAAATGCCAATACAACCACCTATGGAATGTTGGGGTTGTAAAGGAAATCATAAGTACAAATATTTCCCCCACAGGAATGACAAAGTGAGAACTGTCCACAATGTTCAATAGGAAGAAACAATGAAGGACATGGGCAATAGAGTACCAAGGATCTATGCATCCCTAGACAACAATAAAGAAGAATATCAATCGTTCATGATTGAGGTGGAAGGTATGATTAAGAACCAACCATTTAATATTTTAATTGATTCAGGGGATAGCCATAGTTATATAGATCCTAGAGTGGTGGAAAATTTGCAATTATCGAGAAGAAAACATAGAAAATCTTGGTTAGTGTAGATGGCTATAGGAACCAAGAGAAAGGTTATGGAATTGGTTAAGTCTCATCTTGTGGACATGAATGGACTGAGCACAAAGGATGAATTGAACAATATGCCTTTAGGTTCTTATAACTCTCTAATTGGGATGGATTGGTTGGACCAGCACCATGCCATCTTGGGCTGCTGTAACAAGGCATTCACTTGCCTAGATGAGGAAGGCAATCAGAGAACAGCCCAAGGAATTCCCAGGGCAATTACTATTAGAGAAATCTCAACAATGTAGATGAAGAAGTGCTACAAGAAAGGATGTCAATTATTTGTAGACCACATGGAGGAAGCACCTAAGGATAAGGTGTCAAATATCAAAGACCATGAAGTATTAAAATATTTTGAGGATGTATTCCAAGAGGTATGAGGAATACCCCGGAAGAGAGATATTGGTTTTTCTGTAAACTTGATTTCTGGAGCAGCTCTAGTGTCAAAAAATCCTTACAGAATGAGTACACCAGAGCTGAAAGAACTACAAATGCAGCTTGAAGAGCTTCTGAAGAAAAATTATATACACCCAAGTGTGTCATCTTGGGGATCCCCGGTCCTATTCTTGAATAAGAAGGATGGGACATTGAGATTGTGCATCGATTTCAGAGAGTTGAACAAAATAACTGTAAAGAACAAGTATCCTCTGCCAAGGATCGATGATCTCTTTGATCAGTTGAAGGATGCCAAGATATTTTCAAAAATATATCTCAGGTCAGGATATCACCAGGTAAGAATAAAGTATGAATACATCAGCAACATCGCCTTCTGAACAAGGTATGGTCATTATGAATTCATAGTGGTGCCATTTGGGTTGTCGAATGCACCCCTTTTTTTCATGTGTCTAATGAATGGTGTATTCAGGGACTATCTAGACAAGTTTTTCATAGTATTCTTGGATGAAATCCTTGTGTATTCCAAGTCGGAGGAAGAGAAAGAACAACATTTGAGGATGGTGTTGCAAGTGCTAAGAGAGCACCAACTGTATGCCAAATTGAGCAAGTGCTCATTTTATCAAAAGGAGATCCATTACTTGGGGCATATCATTTCAAAGTATGGGATAGTTGTAGATCCTGAGAAGATAGAAGCCATCAGGGAATGGTCAGCATCGAAGAATGTGATAGAAATCAGATTTTTATGGGTCTAGATGCCTATTATAGAAGGTTCATTGTAGGGTTCTCAACGATATCTCACCCTATCACTTCCTTGCGAAGGAAGGAGAAGAGGTTTTAGTGGACAGAAGAATGTGAAAACATCTTCCAGTGATTGAAGAGGTTGTTAACCAATGATCCAATCCCGAGGATTGCAGATCCAAATGAGGATTTCGAAGTATGTACAGACACATGCAAAGAAGGACTAGGAGGATTCCTCAGCTAGAATGGATTTGTAATATGTTATGCATCTAGGAAGTTGAAAGAGAATGAAAAGAACTATGCCACTCATGATTTGGAGTTGGTGTCCATCGTTCACGCTTTGAATAAATGGAGGCATTACCTCATGGGAAGGAGGTTTGAACTGAGGACAGACCATAACATTCTAAATTATTTGTTTGATCAGCCAACTTTAAATGCTAGGCAAAGTAAATGGTTAGAATTCCTTTGTGAGTACGTCTTTGATATCAAGCATATCAAAGGAAAGGAGAACAAAGTGGTTGGTGCACTTAGCATGAGAGTGCATGAAGTACATGTTACAACCATTAGCATGTACCAAACTGATATTAAGGGCATAATTTTGGAAGCTGCAAATGCAGATTTGCAGTACATGGATTTGGTAGCAAAGCTACAGCATGGCAAGATTCTACAGAAAGTGGAAGATTATAAATTAGAGGCTGATGGAATACTTCTGTACAAGAAAAAAATTTATGTACCTAATGTAGAGAACTTGAAACTTATAATTTTGAATGAAATTCATAATGTGCCTTATGCTAGGCACCTTGGATATCATAAAATTGTGGTGGCAGTCAAGAGCCATTACTTTTGGCTAGGTATGAAGAAAGAAATTGCAGATTACATCGCTAGATGTATGGAGTACAAGAAGGTTAAAGCTGATCACATGAACCCAACAGGGTTGTTACAAACTTTACCCATTCCTGAGTGGAAGTGAGAGGTAGTGAAAATGGATTTCATCACAGGATTGCCCAGAACCTGCAAGCAGCATGATTCAATCATGGTGGTGGTGGACAAGCTTATGAAAGCTGCCCATTTCATTCCATTAAAGACTACTCACAAAGCAGCTAATGTTGTTGATATTTTTAAGAGGTAAATAACACAATTTCACGGTATTCCCAAGAAAATTGTGTCTGACAGAGACTCGAAGTTCACTTCAAAGTTTTGGAAGGGGTTATTCAAAGGGTTCGGAACGAATCTGAACTTCAGCACTGCTTATCATCTTGATTCTAATGGGCAGAAAGAAAGGGTAAACCAAGTGATAGAAGATATTCTAAGGATGTATTTGATGGACAAACCATCTAAATAGGAAGAATACCTACACTTGGTAGAATTTTCCTACAACAATGGGTATCAAGCATCGTTGAAGATGAGCCCATTTGAATCACTTTATGGATGAAAGTGCAATACTCCAATAAGCTGGGATAATCCAGCTGAAAGATCAATGGTTGGTCCAGAGTTGCTCAAGGAAATGGAAGAACAAATGTTGAAGATTAAGCAGAATTTGAAAGTTTCCCAAGACAGACATAAGAGTTATGCTGATAAGAACAGGACCCACAGGGAGTTTAAAGTGGGTGATCATGTTTTCTTGAAAGTGAAAGCTAATAGAAGTTCCTTGAAGCTGGGAAACTGTTCAAAGTTGGCAGCCAGATTTTGTGGACCATTTGAAATCCTATAAAGGATTGGACCAGTTGCATATATGTTTGCATTGCCTGCATCCATGATTGTGCATAATGTGTTTCATATTTMATTGCTTAAGAAATATATACMTGATGTTAATCATGTAATCAATTGGAATGTGATTCAAGTGGAGCAAGAAGGCGTCTTGAAAGTGCATCTGGTGCGTATACTGGACTGGAAAAGAAAGCAGCTACGAAATTGAGCCATAGGGCTTGTAAAATTCCAGTGGACCTGGTACGGTCCTGAGGACACAACATGTCATCATGAAGATGCTATACCCACATCGTTTTGAAGGTTTTGGAAATCTTGTTGTTGTTTTGTAAATAAATTGCATCGAGGACAACGTAAAAATAAGGGGAGGGGATTGTAATACCCCAAGGCTGAGCCCCTTATGAATTGTAATTATGTGTTATTAGGCTGGTGAGCCAAGTGGTTTTAAGCTGAAAGACTTATGTTTTATTAGGCTGGTGATCTAGATGCCAAGACCAATGAGCCTGCTTTTTGTATATGTAATTATGGAGAACATTATTAATAAAATATAAACACTGTTGCATGTAGACCGACCACGAAAAATATTTATGGGAGACTAATCTCCACTAGGTAGGGTAAGGAGGGGGGGTCTAAGTATTGGGCCTAGGGGCTAAGCTAGGGGGATTACCTCTAAAGGAATAATATTTTAATATTATTTCCTAAATACTAAGGTGAACATTATATGTTTTGTTATCCTAAGTTCCTGGAAAGTGGGATGTAAGCTAAATGGAGTGCATGCAGCTCTAGGAAGACAAGTGTCGACCTGGGCGCATGTAGCTAAAGCTGAAGTGTCATCTTGTGTTAGGGGGTTTGCGAGTCATTCTTCCATCATTCACTTGAGTTCATTCAACCATTCTCGCATCTTGCATGGGAACCCGTATTGCCTCTGTGATCGACCTTGGCATAATCACGCATTCTGAAAGCCAGAACCGTGAAGTTGACCTGTGTATTTTTGTGAACCCAGCCTCTCTGCTCTTGCAGAGCCAAGTCCATACCTAAACCATTTTTGGGTTGTTTCCTTTTGTTTTTCCTGAACTGTATTGACCCGCGAAATACCCTCCCACATCTATGAAACCAAAAACAGGGATGTCCATCCTATGTTGTTTCCTGTGAATCCAGACGCAATTGTAGTCACCCGAGTCATGTTGTGACTTAGCATTAGGTTGTTGTCTTGTTGGGTGTCCATACCCGTTTTTCCCGGTTGTTGTCATCTATAGCCGGCTATAGCCGAGTCGAAGAACGGTTGAAGAGGTAGGTTGTTAGGCCTGTGAGAAACTCTCCTAGGTGAGAGAACCTATTGGGAAGTGAGTTCTCTTGGAAGGGAGCCACGTAGAAGCTGCAATACTCTGAGACTTCTGGTCCAGCCTGTTGTTAAAGCCCAAGGTAAGGGAGGTGTACTAGCCGATGGACTTGTATTAGTGAAGGTTTATCCTCCTGGGGTGGAGCAGGTGTGTGGGGAATGAGGGTCTGTGTGTTGTGGGCATAAGTGGCTCATGGGATAAAATATCCTTCCTATTGCTTTGTGCAACTTCCTTGTTGTCCTTGCCAAGCCTAAAATTCCCTCGCCCGGTGGAGTTTAGTCCCAGCTCGGGGGTGACCTACTGCTGAGAGTGATGATCAGTGTGGTCTAAGGCTGGGAGGTTCATGGAAGTTCTGCACGCAGTTAGTGGATTACTCCAGCTAAAAGATAAGTATCATTTTTGTGCTACATTATGTATTTTATGCATTTTTTGTGATACTTGTATGTCTTTCATGTATTCCATTGCATGTATGAATTGTTGTTAATTCTATTTATGTTTGTATGATGGTAGTAACTCTATCTTAAATGTGTTAGTTTGATTTAATGCATATCAATCTTTTAAGTTGTATATTCTGCATGGTAGCATTACCCGGTCTTTGGAGGGTCAGGGATGTTACAACATGGCCTCATTGGATAGACATTTCTCATACTTGGAGACTTGTTCTGGACCACCTATATTCATGGGAGATTATTCTCCTCAGAGGTGTGAGGTAGGGTTAGCATTGATATATACCATGGATTCTTTCATGATGTACTTCATGTTTCAAATCTTTCACCAAATCTTCTCTCCATCTATCAAATCACTCATTTAGGTTCAGGGAAGAAAGTGGAGTTCACTCCAGACTCAGTTATTATTTCTGACTTGTGAGATGGTTCAAAAATCATGGTTGGTTGAGGTTAATCACCTTTCCTATTGTTACACCTTCTCTCACTTCACTCATAAATCTAATTATTTATCTCTTCTAACACATGCTAATTAAGAGTCTAGGTTGTGGCATGAGAGGTTTGGGCATTTGAATTTTAATATTTATATCAGCTTAGTAAGGGTTGAATGGTAGATGGATTACCCCATATTCAGTACACAGATAGAGTTTTCCAGGGCTGCATACTAGGAAAACATCCTGAGGATAAGTTCAACATAGGTAAAGCATGGAGAGCATCATCACTTCTATAGTTGGTTCACAGTGAAATTACAGGTCCTTTCCCACACCCATCGATCAGTAAATATAAGTATGTTCTTACTTTCATTGATGATTTTTTGAGATGTACATGAGTCTACTTTCTCAAATTAAAATACAAGGTCTTTGAGTATCTTAAATATTTAAAGTATCTAGTTGAGAACCAAACAGGGAAGAGGATTAAGAAGATTCATACACACAATGGAGAAGGGTATGTGAATAAGGATGTTGAGCATCTTTTTTCAGAATCAGGTATAGAGTTTCCACAACAGAATGGGGTAGTAGAGAGAAAGAACATAACATTGAAATAGATGGCCAACTGTATGTTGCTCGCTAGAGCACTACCTCCAAAGTTATGGGTTGAATATATAAACTACAAAGCCTACATTGATAATAGATTTCCTAATAAATCAGTCAAGTTAGTCACTCCATATTATGCTTGGAGAGGGAAGAAACCGTAAGTCACTCACTTCATAATTTTTGTTTCTCGTGCATGCGCTATGATCCTTTCTAATAGAAGCTATGGAAGCTCAGAGAAAGGAGTGTATTTTTGTTGGATATCCATAGGAAGTGAAGGTATAGGTTATTATATATTACTTTAGATACATTATTCATTCAAAGAAGTGTTAAGTTTGAAGAGGGGCCTTCACAGGTACTTCTAGAGTAGTCCAGACCTCCATCTCCACTGCCACTAGTTAAAGAAATTCGTGAGACCTCTTCTGATCATATTTCTAATCAAATCTATGAATATGTTATATCTGATATTTCTGATCAGAAACAACAATTTTTATGTCTATAGAATCAACCAGGATGGGCACAAAAAACTCTTCAGGCAGTAGGTGATCTAGTGGGTGATCCTACCGATCCACAAAGAACCAGATCTCAGTTTTTGGAGCCTCCACAATATTTTACTATCATGGAACCATTGATTCATATTTATTTTTATATGTTACTTGGATCAAATCCTCAATATTATGCAGAGTATAAGGGAAACCCCCATTGGGTGGAAGCTATGAAAGAGGAGTACAATTCCCTAATAGAGAACAACACATGGGAGTTGGTTCCTCTACCTTCCAACATGAAGCTTGTTAGATGTAAGTTTGTTTTCAAGACAAAGAGGGATGTTGATGGATACACTAAAAATGATAAATCTCAGTTAGTAGCTAAAGGTTTCTCATAGGTATAAGGCATTGAATATGAGGAAACGTTTGCACTAGTTGCCAAGATTGATTCCATTCAATTAGCTCTAGCTATTGCAACAACTAGAAAGTGGGAGGTACAACATATGGATGTGAATAATGCATTATTACATGGATATATTAATGTGGATATATATGGAGCATCCATAGGGATATTTTCATGATACATCATTAGTTTTCAGGTTGAGGAAGTCATTGTATGGACTTAAGAAAACACCTCGGTAATGGTATGCTAAAATGGACTCTTATCTTATATCTATAGGTTTTATTATATGTATATCAGATCCTAATGCGCATATGATGAGGAAGATAGATTATATTATACTGATATTTCTATATGTAGATGATTTAATCATCACAAGGATCTTAACCTTCTCCATTTTTGTAGTGAATATCGCTTTGCATGACAGGTTTTCTATGACAGATATGGGCCTGTTACATTACTTTATGGCACTTGAAATCAACCAGAATGATTTAGGAATAAATATTTCTTAGTTCAAGTATGTCATATATCTACTTGATATGTTTCATATGACAGATTGCATTCCATAGCCAACACCCTTTCTGTCAAGGGTTAGACTAGAGGATGTTTGTGCATCACCTTTGGTTGATCGTACTAGATATTGATAGTTGGTGCAAAATCTTTTGTAAATTACACACTCTTGAATAGATATCTCTTATGTAGTTGGATTAGTTTCTAGGTACATGAAACAAACTCATGAGCTTCATTGTAAGTCATAAAAAATGATTCTTAGATATGTCAAGGGGACTACCAATTTTGGTATACACTATGCAACAGGATATTCCTTGGATCTTGTTGGTTACAAAAACTTAGATTGGGTAGGAGATAGAACTAATCTCAAGTCCACTTCAGGATATGTCCTCTACTTTGGATGAAGACCTATCTATTGGTCAGGTAAGAAGAAATCAACATTTTTTTTATCATCAACACAAGAAGTGGACCAAGCACATCGAGGTTTATATGAAATTTTTTCGAGAATAAATTCAATATGAATTCATTGATATTTTGAATATCAAGTATATATTTATGCATATTTGAAATAATCATCATCCGAGGATTTTTTAGATCAGGTTGGTATCAGAGTGAGGTTTGACAAGTGTTTGCAAGTGAATTCTTACAAGAGACAAACTCAAACTTGGTAAAGGAGAGCTTGCAAGTTATAAGTCTGAGATTGAAAGAAGAATTTGTAAGCATAAGATGGATTCCAAAGGAAAGTAACGAGAATATCCTCCCCTGAGTCCAAAATAAATTATGGATACACTTCGCTAGATGAGAGAGATAAGAGATGATTTTCAACGAAGAATTCAAAATCCCGTAAGTGGAGAATCTTCAGTAAAAGGAGAAGGAAGAGGTGAAGGTGGTGGACCTCAAAATCCCCCTTCACCATCCTCATCATCAACATCTTCTTTTGAATAAAGTGAACATTCTTCTCATCGAAAGAAGGCCTCTAAGAATTCTGATCATAATATTCTTTTATTAAAGTTGGATGTCAAGTTCAAATTTCCGACCTATGATGGAGAATTGAATGTCGATAAATTGGACAACTAGATCAATCAAATAGAGGCATATTGCAGGGTTCAAAATATTGTGGATGATGATGCAAGGATACAATTAGATACTCTTCAACTAAGTGGCATAGCCTTAATATTGTGGGAGAGTAAGATGCAAGTTGATCTTGTTAAAAAGGGTAAAGTCATTTCTTCTTGGGATAAGTTTACTAGGGCTATAAGAAAACAATTATATCCACTAGAACATATGCAAATGGAAATGATAGAATGGAAACATATAAGACAAGGTAAAGGCCAAAATATTCAGGCATACACACAAGAATTCAAAAAGAAGGCATTATCATTATGGATAACAGATGCTCAGTCTAGCTCACCTTCGGTAAGTTCCTCTTCCTTTATTTAATGAATTGGAAGAAGTGAGGGTTCATTCCCATATGGGTCCTTCAATGTGTAGTTTAGCGAGTCCAGAGAAGGAAAACTTGGTGGTTTTTCATGTTTAGAGAGTTTAAAAAGAACTTAAAGGAAACTCCAGGGTTGTCCTTTTTCATAATTTTAGTCTCTAAATTATGAAAATAGAGATAAACTATTACTTGGAAGATGCCCTTTCGAACCTTTTCACGAGTGTGAAAGGAAGCAAGATCACTCAACAATCTTTTGATGTTTAGAGAGTCTGAAAAGAGATTAAAGGAGACTCTAGGGGGTTCCTTTTTTGTATAACCTTTACGAGTATGAAAAAGTGATAAAAGTATACCCCACCACATTCTCATGTATTTACAAGAATGAGAAAGAACAAAGACTAAGATCATAATTGGTCTCATTTTTACACAAGCTTGAAACAAAATTAAACTATGCTTGTAATTTCCCAATGTAATTTCCAAAGGTTTTGAGGGATACCCATGGATGGTTGGTACTTTTCCCCCATCTTGAAAAGATAGCATCTTAACTCCAGAATGATAATCAAAGGCTCGAGCATCGCCAGCAAGTGCAAGCGAAGGACAGCTAGATACGCACCAACACACATTTTGAAGATATTTTGAATTTCAAAGGGATGACACATTAATGTAATATTTGGAGAGACATAAGTGGTCTTAAATGTTTTGGGGATTGTAACGCAGATCTTGAGCATTTCTCTTATCTGTCGGTTGTAGATAATTAATGTAATTAATGTAAGTAGTTGTACAAATTTTAATTCGATAATATAGCTTAGAGATGTAGGAGGGAAAACTCAACAAAGCTCCCTTGTAGATGTATCGTATCATATTCTCTCAATTGTAAGAGTAGAGAAGAATAGAGACTGTAGAAGTTGTATAAGCAGATAGTTGTTTCTATAGAACCCATGTACATAAGAACTTGAGTTAATATAAGAATGCTTTGACTCAATTTCATGGTGTTGTTATGGTTATTGTTTGCATCTATCGAATGGTATGTTTAGAGTTTTCTTATATGATCTGTTATGCATTTTTTTCAATGCTTTATGTGTGTGATTTAATGTTGAATGTATGATATCTTTGAGAGGGAGAGTATGAGTTTCAATTGTTTCTCTTCTTGAGAATTCCTACAAGGAGTGCAGTGAAGGTTCACAAGGAGTGTGTTGACGAGATTCTGATTTTTACCTCAGAAAACCTCACGAGAGATAAAGTTGTCCTCATACCAACAAAAGTGAAAGTATATCACAGAGTCGTGTAAGGTGTGTGCAGGCTAGGTTGATGTTTGAGACTTTCAAAACCCAGTGTGTGGTTGAAGGATTTCTGTCGCAAGGAGTGCACAGAGTTGGAGTGTTTGGTAAATCATAGGTTCTCGGGAGGGCCGCAAGGAGTGCACGCAAGAATCTCTTGGAATCCTCGAGTTTGCAGCAAGAATCAAGATCAGGAGGGACAGAGACTTGGAAATTTCAAAGGAAGGACAAGGGTCAAAGTCACCTCGCAGAAACCAAGCTCAGGAGGAAAGACGCCAAGTTATTTGGCCAGGAGTCTTTCAGAACTTGAACAAACGGTTGAAATTCCATGGATCGTTGGATCTAGTAGATTAGAGGAGAGGTTAAGACCGAGTGTATTTCAAAACTTGCAAGCTCATGAGAGATAAAAACCATCATATCCCGAGGAGTGTGAGCCCTTGATTGAGTGCTCTGAATTATCGACATTTCGGGAGTCAAGAGTGTGGAGGAAGCTGTTTCAGGAATCCCCGATACTCGAAATCCCGACACAATCTGGAATTTCATATCTCAGGAGGTTCGGGACTGTTGATATGTAGAAAGGAGTCATGAGTTCAGACTTCGGGGAAAAGGATAAGAGTCGCATCGTGAACTCACGAGTCATGAAATCTCGACGTGCTCAGAGATGAAGCCCCAGGACTTGATTGGAGGTCATATGATGGATGCATAAGGGAGGAGCTAGTGGACCATTATCCCTTTTTAGGGTTTCAGGGGTCGGAGGAGTCAGGGTGACTCGTAGTAGGAATCCTGAAATCATGAAACATGAATTCACGTACTTGAAGAGCCATTTGGGCTAAGTCAGTGGTCACGCAGAGTAGGGGTTTGTGCCTAGTGCTTGTTCACGCGGACATAACTTCTAGAAGGACCTGTGGTTTTATATGGATTGAAGGTTCTAGTGAAAACTAAAGATCCATTTAGGCTCAGAGAAATAGGAAGATCCAAAGACCGGAAGGTCAAGAAGACCCTACTGAGGTAGGGGTGTTGGGTCAGGTGGTATCAGAGCCTACAATCATTGTTTTCTATAAGCAAAGAGAGAGCAGAAGGAAAGTTGTGATTTGAATTCTGTGTGGTCAGACTGAAACAATGCCGCCAAGGAGACGTCAAGAGAGACCTATGCCCGATCCAGCCATGGAAAGGGAAATGAAATAACTGCATGCTCGATTGGATGCTATGGAGACATCACAAAGGTGAACACTTGATACTAGAGATATCAGTGAGGTCGAAAGTGAGAACGATGTCGGATTCGAAGAAGAATTTGTAGTTGAAGATGCTGCAAAGGAACATCTATTCAAAGTTGTTGCAAGAATAGGGGCCAGATAAAAAATGGACATCTCGATGTATGAAGGAAACTTAGATATTGAGGAGCTGCTAGATTGGTTTAGGGCTCTAGATAAATACTTCGACTATGAGGAAATCGAAGAAGATAATAAAGTAAAGCACGCAGTCACTAGACTGAAAGGGAACGCAACATTATGGTGGGATGAACTGCAGGATGATAGGCATTGCAAAGGCAAACAAAGAATCAAAAGTTGGGACAGGATGGTCACCAAGATGGAATCCAAATTGATACCCAGAGATTACCAAATTCATTTGTTTTGAAGAATGAAGAATTTGAGACAGAAAGGGATGACAGTGAAAGGATACACTGAAGAGTTTTACAGGTTAAACATTAGAGTTGATCATCGTGAGAGTGATGATGAAAAATTTGCCAGATATATGAATGGCCCGAGATATGAGATTCAATATGAGATAAGCATGGTGACAATCAGAAATTTGGAAGATGCTTATCAAGTTTCTTCAAACGAAGAAGTGAAATTGGCCCGAAAGCAAGGTCAAAGGGGCAGAGGTAGAACTCAGAGAAGAGGCAAATAAATCGCCTAGGACAGAGTACAAAAGACCAAGGATGAAGAGAAGAAACCTCATAACCACCCTAAAAGGGGAGGAAGCTCACAAGGAGGACAATATGCCGATAGAAATACTTTTCCTTAAGCAAGAGGAAGAGGAAGAGGTAGAGGAGGTGAAATAAAGTGTTTTGTCTGTGGAAATATAGGACACAAATATTTTTAATGTTCCGATAGAAAAAGAGATGGAGGAGGCAAAGCTCACATTTCAGAAGTGCAAAGGAGAAATGTTGAGGAAAAATATGCAGAAGGTGAAATATTCTTAATGATGAGGAAAATTCTCTTGAAGCCAGAGAAAGAGATGGAGTATCCAGTCCAGAGGAACAATTTATTTAAGATTTCTTGCAATAACAAGGATAGGGTATGCAAGGTGATAGTTTATAGTGGAAGAAAGGATAATCTAGTATCCACAGAAATGGTGGAAAATAAAAAATAGGAAATAGTTGCACATCCTATCCCATACAAGGTTTCGTGGTTTCAAAAAGGATATCAGGTAACATTCACTAAACAATGTTTAGTTGAATTTAAGATAGGGGGATACAGAGATGAGATCATTTGTGATGTTATTCCCATGGATGTATGTCATATTTGTTTGCAGAGACAGTGGTAATATGACACAAATGTTATTCATGACTGAAGAAAGAACACATACATCTTGGAAAAGAATGGTAGGACACATATGTTGCTTCCAATTGAAGACAAGAAGGTGAAAGAAGAAACAAGATATACTATACTTCTCATCAGTGGGAAGGAACTTCTGGATGAAGTCAAGAAGGATGAAGAAATGCAGTTTGTTGTGGTGAGAAAACCTAGAGTCATCTTGACTAGTACCTCAATATACATGACCTACCTGAGGAGATTCAGGTACTGTTGGAGAATTTCGTTGATATAGTGGTGGATGATTTACCTTGTTGTTGCTACCCATCATGAGTATAATCCATCACATCGACCTTATACTAGGAGCGAGTTTACCAAACAAAGAAACGTATAGATTGATGCCGCATGAGAATGAAGAAGTTAAGAAACAAGCCCAAGATTTGATGGACAAAGGGTTGATTAGAGAAATCTTGAGTCCATGCATTGTGCCAACAGTGTTAAGTCCAAATAAAGATGGTGGATGGAGGATGTGTATAGACTCGAGAGATATAAAAAAAATTACCATCAAGTATAGATTTCCTTTACCCTAGATTGATGACTTGATGGATTTCTTGAGTGGAGCAAAGTTTTTTTGAAAAATTGATTTGAGAAGCGGATATCATCAGATTAGAATGAGGGAAGGTGATGAATGGAAGAGAACATTCAATATGAAATGAAGGATTGTATGAATGGATTGTCATGTCGTTTGGCTTGATAAATGTGCCAAGTACTTTTATGAGATTAATGAACGAAGTCTTGAAATATTTCATTTGGAAATTTGTAATTGTGTATCTTGATGATATACTGATCTTCAGTAAGACTGAGGAAGAACACTTGAGACATTTAACTCTAGTGATTAAGAGGTTGCAACAAGAGAAGTTGTTGATAAATCTAAAGAATTCGTCTTTCATGACAACATAACTCATTTATTTGGGTTTTGTGATCTCTTCGAATGAGTTAAAATAGATCATGAGAAGTTAAGAGCAATCAAAGAATGGTCATCGCCAAGGAACATCTTTGAAGTCAGAAGCTTCCATGGATTAGCTAGTTTTTAAAAGAATTTCATCAGGAATTTTAGTGGAATTTCTACACCAATGATGGACACAGTTAATAAGAGACATAAATATTTTCATTGGACAGAGGAAGTAGAGAAAAGTTTCAAGTTGTTAAAGGAGAAGATAATTGGACAACCAGTTCTAGCTCTGCCAGATTTCAGTAAGACATTTCAAGTGAGATGTGACGCAAGTGGATTTGCGATTGTAGTAGTCTTAAGTCAAGACAATAGACCAATTTCATACTTCAGTGAGAAGTTGAACGATGCCAAGAGGAATTATTCCATGTATGATAAAGAGTTTTATGCAGTCATACAAGCGCTGAAGAAATGGAGGCACTACCTGGTTCCGAAAGAGTTCATTTTGTATAGAGACAACCAGGCCTTACAGTTTATAACCAAAAAGGAAAAACTGAACCAAAAACATGCAAAATGGGTTGAATTTATGCAGAACTTTACTTTTGTTATAAAACACATTTCTGGAAATGCTAACAAGGTTGTTGATGCATTGAGCAGGAAATGTTTGATTCTGCGGGAGTTTCAAGTGAATACCTTAGGTTTTGATAGCCTTAAGGACATGTAAGGAAATGACTCAGATTTCAAGGATGCTTATGAAGTATGTGAGAATCCTTTTATGAGAGATAGAAGCCAATGGAATGAATATTTAATTCAGGATGTATTGCTATTCAAATGAAATCAGTTGTGTATCTCGAAGAGTTTTATGAGAGAAAACCTTTTTAAGGAAAAACATAGTGGGGGATTGGATGGACATTTTGGCCATGATAAAACATTTGCGCAACTGAACAGTTTGTACTATTGTCCAGGGATGAGGACAGATGTCAAGAATTTTTTCAACAGATGTAGAATCTGCCAGCACGCAAAGGGGAAAAGACAGAATATTGGGTTGTATCAACCATTGCCAGTACCAGAGAGGCCATGGGACGCGGTAAGCATGGATTTTGTGTTAGGACTGCCAAGGAAACATAGAGGTTTTGATTCCATATTCGTGGTAGTCGACAGATTCTAAAAAATGGAACATTTTATTCCATGTCAGAAAACCAGTGATGCAACACAGATTGCAAATCTATTTTTCAAAGAAGTTGTTCGACTTCATGGTTTACCCAAGAGTATTGTTTCAGACAGAGTACCAAAATTTGTTGGTTATTTATGGAGGACACTATGGAAGAAGCTAGGGACAAATCTATCTTTTATCTCACCATATCACCCTGAGACGGATGGACAAACTGAGGTAGTAAATCGAATTTTGGGAGACTTATTGAGGATTTTAGTAGCTGAACATCATAGTCATTGGGATCAGATTCTTCCACAAGAAGAATTTGCGTATAACAACTCGCCTAAGTGGAGTATAGGATAGAGCCCATTCCGAATAATGTATGGAATGCATCCAAGAGGAGTATATGAGTTTAGAGACTTAGATAAGAATGAATTCAGGAGTGCTAGACGGAAGATTTTGCAGCAGAGATGCAAGAGCTCCACAGTAAAATTAAAGAGCAATTGTATAATTCCAACCAGGAATACAAGTGTAGAGAAGATCATCAAAGGAGAGGGATTCAATTCGAAGTGGGAGATTTAGTCTTAGCACATTTAAGAAAGGAAAGGCTCCCAAGGGGAACGTATAATAAGATGAAGATGAAAAAGACAGGGTCGTGTAAGATTTTAAGAAAATTTGAGGTAAATGATTATGATATAGAATTGCCAGATGATGTGGGCATATCACCCATATTCAACGTAGCAGATCTATTTCCTTACAGAGAATATGAAGCGAGAGGAGAAAATAATCAAAAGGAAATCCAGTGGGTTAGGCATATGCATGTAGCTGAAAAGCCGTAGATGAAAAATATCATTGATCATTGATTTGGTAAGAAGACCCAGAGGAAGACATATGTTGAATATTTGATAAAGTGGAAAGGACACCCAATCGAGGATGCCAGTTGTGAAAGTGAAGCAGATATCCATAAACATGGATAGATGGTGCAGGAGCTCATGGACAAGAGTCCATGAATTTTTCATCCAAAGGAGTATGATGCAGGAGCATTGCCAGCAAGAATAAGCATAGGACAGTTGGATACGCACCAACACACATTTTGAAGATATTTTGAATTTCAAAGGGATGGCACAGTAATGTGATATCTGGAGATACATAAGTGCTCTTAAATTTTTTGGGGATTGTAACGTAGATCTTGAGAATTTCTGACATCTGTCGATTGTAGAAAATTAATGTAATCAATGTAAAGTAGTTGTAGATATTTTAATTCGATAAGATAGCTTAGAGCTGTAGGAGGGAAAAATCAAGAAATCTCCCTCGTAGATGTATTGTATAATATTCTCTCAATTGTAAGAGAAAGAGAGAAAAGAGAAGAACAGAGACTATAGAAGTTGTATAAGAAGATAGTTGTTTCTATAGAATCCATGTACAAAATCACTTGAGTTAATATACGAATGCTTTGACTCAATTTTATGGTGTTTTTATGGTTACTGTTTGCATCTATCGAATGGTATGTTTACAGTTTTCCTATATGCTTTGTTATGCATTTGTTTCAATGCTTTATGTGTGTGATTTCATGTTGAATGTATGAAGTCTGTGAGATGAAGAGTATGAGCTTCAATTGTTTCTCTTCCTGAGAATTCCTGCAAGGAGTGCAGTGAAGGTCCGCAAGTAGTGCATTGACAAGATTCTGATTTTTACCTCAGAAAAGCTCAGGAGAGATAGAGTTGTCCTCATACCAACATAAGTGAAAGTATAGCATAGATCCATGCAATTTGTGTGTAGGCAACGTTGATGTTTGAGACTTTCCCAAACCAGTGAGTGGTTGAAGGATTTCTGTCGTAAGGAGTGCGCAGAGTTGGAGTGTTTTGTAAATTGGAGATTATTGGGAGGGCCGCAAGGAGTGTGCGCAAGAATCCCTTGGATTCATCAAGATTGCAGCAAGAATCAAGCTCAGGAGGGATAGACACTTGGAAAGTTCAAATGAAGGATGAGGTTCGAAGTCACCTCGCATAAACCAAGCTTAGGAGCAAAGGCACCAAGTTATTTGGCCAGGAGTCTTTGAGAACCCGAACGAACAGTTGAAATTATCGGAGGGAGAACACCGATTTTCCTTGAACCGTTGGATCCAGTAGATCAATGAAGAGGTTAATACCGAGTGTCTTTCAACACTCGCAATATCATGAGAGATAACAACCATCATATCCCGAGGAGTGTGAGTCATTGATTGGGCGCTTCGAATTATCAACATTTCGGGAGTCAGGCATGTGGAGGAAGTTGTTTCGGGAATCCCCGATACACGAAATCCTGATGCAATCTGGACCATCATATCTTAGGAGGTTCAGTACCATTGATCCATAGCAAGGAGTCATGAGTTCAAACTTTAGGGAAAAGGAGAAGAGCCGCATCGCGAACTCACGAGTCGTTAAATCTCAACGCTCTTAGAGGTGAGGCCCTAAGATTTTACTAGAGGTCATATGATGGACGCATAAGGGAGGATCTAGTGGACCATTATCCATTTTTGGGGTTTTTGGGGTCGGAGGAGTTAGGGTGACTCACAACAAAAATCCTGAAATTGTGAAACCCGAAGTCGTGTACTTGAAGATCCATTTGGGCTAAGTCAGTGGTCATGTGGAGTAGGGGTTTTCACCTAGTTCTTGTTCACGTGGGCTTAAATTATAAAAGGACCTATGGTTTTATATTCATTGAAGGTTCCAGTGGGAACTAAAGATCCATTTAGGCTCAGAGAAATAGGAAGATCCAAAGACCGGGATGTCAAGCAGACCCTGTTGAGGTAGGGGTGTTGCGTCACATGCCTCCCCAAGCTTCATTTTATTCGTCGACTTTGAGGTTGTCACCAATTTCTGTAATAGATGGAGAAAAAGGATAAGGGAAGATGAAATGAAGGTTCTTATACGAGAAATAGAGAAAGACTCGACTCAACATCTACAAGATATAGCCAAAGACTGGATTCGATATCTACCATAAATATTGAATAGAATTGACTTTATAAGAGAGGTGAATTTTTCAGTTTTTTAATGAGCTTGACACATGAAAAGAACTATGCTCATGGCTCCAGGTTCAATCCCCATATTTATTTTCATTTTTTAACGAGATTTCTACAGAGAGGAAAACTATTTTTGTAGCTTCTATTTCATTTTTCAATGAGCTTGCTATAGAGAGGAAAGCTATGATCAAGACCTATGTTTCAGTTTTTAACGATATTTCCATAGAGAAGAAAAACTATGCTCAAGACATTTGTTTCATTTTTTAAATATCTTTCCACAGAGAAAAAAAACTATGCTCAAGACTTTGTTTCATTTTTTAGCGAGCTTGAAATAGAGAAGAAAACAATGCTCCTAGCTTCTGCATTATCATGGCTTCCAAGAGGACAATGTTCTGTAAATAATACATGTCAAGGGATAAACGTCAACCATGGATTCCAAGAGATCTTCACTAGATGGAAGAAAAACACTCTAAAAGGAATACATGTTGACAACCTCGATAAAGGAAGGGAGATTTGGCTCTAATATCCCTATTGAAGATATGACCATGTCAACTACCGTATCTACGTCATGAGAAGAGAGATATTACCTCTTGTGTGAGGTTGAACGCACAGGGCATGTCGTTACATAATTGAACTATGGTGGGGTGGACATCACTAGCATGTATGGACCATTCAGGGAAGGTGGATGGTTGACCATCAAATGAGGGTAAATGAATGAAAGTTGGTCTATCATTACTATGTTTATGTTGTGGGGGAAACATATCACTCAAAAGAGAGTGGACACAAAATCTCTCATAACGTAGACACAGTCTTGCCCGAGGAGCAGGTTAAAGTTCAAGGGGTCATGAAATACCATCACATCGATGTAGAAAGTTTTTCCTCCCAAAGTAACCATAAAATGAGGAAGGATCCCTAAAGGTTGACTAACTGTTGTGAGGGAAATCTCCCTACGGACTAGCAAATAGAGTTCTGACTTTGCATGCAGATATGACTGAAGAAAAACTACTTTGTACCTTCATCCCTAGATTTAAATCCCCTTTTCTTAGTAAATGCAAGGAAAGACCAACCTACATCGTTCTCGACGTTTGATGTCAATCCTCCGTTGTACTTGATTACTTGTTCACAATACTCCTTCCAAAGCTGACCTGCATACAATACAAGCAACAACTAAGCATGCATCCTACTGATATACTAACGGGTTAGAAATCCAAACATATACTAATCAAACTATAAAAAGTTCATGAATTGGGATGGGAAAAGAATTTTCTTTATTACTTTGAATGAGTCAACTTACAAAAGTTGAGACCAGCCACTGCTCCGCGAACCTGATCCTGGGCTCCTCTTTTACTGTCCTCCAACTGCCTTACTTTGTATCTCCTTTGGCATCAGGAAAGGCTAAAGGGTTGGGAAAATGGGAATACGTAAATGGGCAGAGTTTCTTTGCTATATTTTTCCCCTTCCAAATGGGACCCCTACCCCTTCTTTTATAGGCTAGAAGGAGCTAGGTATTTGGACGAACCCTCAGCCATGCATGGTCGGGAGTTTCAGTTAACTCACCCATAGCTTTTGTGTTCCATCGACAATTTTCCTTTTTTTGTACTTTTGTCGTTCCATGCGGGCTGTTTTGGGTCAGCCAGCATGTACACCCGTGCAGCAATGGAGTAGGGCATGTGGGCCTTTATAAAAGAGGATTTTCAAAGAGTTGTTCAATAGTTCTTTGGTAAAGAAGGGATATGAGTTGGCCTGATGCCAGGTAAGCATGTGTGGTGCAATTTAGGGTTATAATAGATACCCCCTAACGTGTGAGGTTAGAAGAGCATCTGATGGCCGAAATACATTACCAATCTTTACTGATGTGTCGAACGATTGAGCCCAAGGATCGGGAACCGGGAGGTGTCGTCTGCAAAATAACAAATGTCTCACTAAGGTGGGCATACCCATGCTCGAGATAAAATAGAATCATGTCTACCAATCAATTACACTGTAGATCCATGTCATATAACGATATAATGAGTAGCCGTGAATAATACACAGTGGAGCTACATCTCGAAATCGAAAATATATACATATAGAGTATCCATCTGCTAGAAGCTGATACGGCCTGATGGCTGGAGACAAGATATTCAGAGCTCGAGCAACAACTTCAAAATCTTCAAAATTCGGGTAGGAGTGTAATATGAGTGTACGACTGCACTACCTGAGGTCTTCGATGGCTCGTCGGTCATGGACTTGATAATATTGAGGATCAGACTGAAGGCTTCAATGATTTCGAACAAGGACTTGATTGGATGTTCAAGATGGCCGGGTATGAGGACAAGAGACATATCGCAGAGGGGCTGACTTAGGCTTGGTGACAAACTTCCCTTGGATAATAGCATGACAAATGATGAGACTCAGGCAACATGGCATTAATCATAAGTCTACAAAGTAGGAGGCAACGCAAACTCTCCATATGTTTGGAAGGATAACCAAATGATGGAGGACACAACTCTATATAGCAATAAAAAGCTTCCTAAGGTTGTACTACATCCCATAGTCTAATGAACAAATGGACATATATGCTTTATCCAAGGGCGACTCATTTTGTTGCCAATAAAGAAAATACTTTTCCCTTCCTCTTTTTGGGGTATATTTGATTTTTTTTGTTCTTTTTAATAATTGTGGAAAAAGAATAAAGGAATATTACATTACAAAGGAGGAACGAGTGTTGCAAACATACAATCTCAAGGCACAAGGACAAGACTGATGTTCTAGTAGAATGATACTTGGGAAAAATCCTCCGGGGGCCAAAGGTGTTAAGACGCAGAAGCAAACTGTTACAAGGTTGTCGTATATGGTATGCAAACGCGGTTAATAAAACACACAATGGTAACGTCCTTCGATGTAAATTTAACGAGCCCAGAGAAGGTAGGCTCGATGGTTTTTCATATTTAGAGAGTCTAAAAAACATAAAAGGAGACTCCATTGGGGTACCTTTTTCGAAGATAGTCTAGTCGAGTCGATAAAGGGTAAACTAGCACCGATTAGACGTCGATTCAAAACCATTTTAATGAGTGTGACAAGGACAAGATCGCTTGGCTATTTTTTCATTTTTAAGGAGTCTGAAAGAAGCTTAACTATGGACTCTATCAGGAATGTTCTTCTGGACCAATTTAATAAGTGTGAAAGAATAAGGTCACTCAACAATCTTTTCAATTTTAGGGAGTCTGAAAAGAGCTTAACCATGGACTCCGTGGGGGTTCCTTCTTCATAAGTTTAGTCCCTCAGGCCCGAAAAAGAGATAAAATTATGCCTGAGAGTACTCTTCTATAGAGCTGAAGTTCCATAGAGTATACCTTTGTTCGTACTATTGACTGTTCGGACCGAAAAAGGGGTAAATTATCGCCGGATAGACGTGAGTTCAAATTTCAGTTTAACGAGCTTGAAAGGCCACAAGATTGCTCGGCAATCTTTTCATATTTAGAGGGTCTGAAAAGGGATTAAAAGAAGACCTGTTATATTTTGGGACATTCCTTGTTCAAATCACGGAAATTGGTACATACACGAATCGTGCCTTGTTTTTTATTGACCGGCACAGGATTTGACACCCATTGGGTCAAATGGATAGGATAGATAAAACCTGCCTTTAGCAATTTCTCAACCTCAATCTTGATGGCTGCTGCTTTCTTAGGATTAACTGGACGAAGCTTATGTCGAATAAGCTTGGCATCAGGATACGTTGTTATCTCATGTTCAACTATTTTTGGATCGATACCTGGCATTTCCTCATAGGACCAGGAAAACACGTCGTGGAATTCTTTGAAAAGATCTGTGTAGATTTGAATCTCTTCGGGGGAGAAATCCGCTCCGATGAAGACATTCTCCATGATGCCAGGGTTTTGGGAGATATTGATCGGTACAGTTTCAGCGATAGTTTCCATATTTCCCTCAGCATAAATTTCATGTGTAGCTAAGAGATTAATAGGGCATGACTGATCTCCCGTCATGGTCGCAGTGAATTCTCCTGCTTTGATTCAGCTTAACTCTGGGAGAAAATATGATCTGTGATGAAGATCTTCCCAAGGTTTGTCCGGACTAGTCATTGATTTGATTACTGCTTCATCAGAAGGCAAGACTAAGTCTAACGAATCGATGTTAGTGAGAGAACCCTGAGCCCAAATAGGCTCTAGAAGTGGATCTAACTCTTGTGTAGGAGTCGGATCAGTGTTAGCTGAAGCTTGCTGAACTAAAGAGTACGCTACTTCAGCTACAGACAAGGGCATGGACATGCCTAGGTGCCCTGTCTCATCCATCATGGCCGATGGGGAAGGAAGTATCCAGGGATCCTTGAAGTAAGTCATGCAGAACGACGAAAATTGAAAAATCTCAACCTTATGGTGCTTGGATATAAATTTGATCTCATCGTGAGGGGGCGGGTAATTGAAGGTACCCATCAAGGATGGGCACAAACCAACTCCTACGTTAATGACACCTGGTTGAGGATTATCAATCATCGGGACCGTGGATGCCCCTAAAGTAGGGTCAGGTCTGGAGAAAGACAATTGATCGATGGTCACTATCCAGCCCTCATGTGGAAACAACAAGACCCGAAAAACTGTAGCAACCATAGCTTGTATAGCATAAATCCAACTCCGTCCTAACAAGAGGTTATAGTCCAGGGGAGCATCGACTACCTCTACTTCGACACACACGGTCTTCCCTCCTAACTGCATGGGGAAAGAAGGAATGATTCCGTGTGGTTGGAACRAATGACTATCGAAAGCAGTGAGGAGAGTAGGTGATGGAGACAAAACGGGCTGGCCAATGGCCTTCAAACATACCAACGACATAACGCATGTCGAGCCGCCCTCGTCAAGCACCATGTGGAATACATTCTGAGTAAAAGTTTTCGTGGGATAAGACACTACTATCTGAAACACTACGTGGTAAGGTAGATGAGGTTTTAAGTCGGTTTTATCCAACATGATGGTACTCAAATTACAAGTCTCAGTAGAGCCTAAAGCAGTTAACAAGGCTTTCCTTTAAGAAGGGTAGCTTTGGAGGACCTCCAAAGAAGACATCGTACAAGGGGTTTGTGATAAATCCTACACCACAGAGTAGTTATGGGCGAACCTTGCGTTTGGGTTATGAGAATATTTTTTAAATGCACCTTTTGGAATGCATGTCATTGTTTCTCCCAACGTCTTTTCAATCTGTAGAGGAAGAGATGGGAGGTTAACTTCTTTACCCTTCTCAGAAGCACTTGGTTTACTATAGTCGTGTGCTCTATTCGATATAAAAGAATCACCCCTAACCATATATACGTTCGCGGATACGGGGTTGTTCGGAGGCGGGCAGATTTCTTGGCTGACCCCTTTCGTGCTTGAGTTAGATTTTTCCCATGTTGAAATGGATTAGTCAACACTGTCTGTTGTTGCTGCGTGACAAATTTTTGGGCCTCTGCAAGTCGAGGACATAGATGGGTTGGGTGGTCTTCCACGCACAATTTGCATGGATACCTCGCCTTCCATTTTTCAGTGTTTTGTTTTCCCCACCAGCATTATAGTTTGGTTTTTTGTCCCCCTTACCTTTCTTTCATTGTTTTTTCTTCTCTTCAGGCTGTTGGGTGGCCTTTGGGTTAGTCGACTGCACTGTGTGTACTTTTGACATTTTGGTAGGGGGAGCAGCCAAAGCAGTAGTTTGGCTGGCCACTGTGTGTTGTATAGATATTTGCTGCAACTGCTTCGTCAATTGCTCAGCGGGCTTTGTTTGTGATGAACTAACAATACCATCGGCATGTGATCCAACTCTCTGTCTAGTTTTATCCAGTATTGAACATGGCACATCTGGCAAGATGTTGTATAATAAACCAGACTAAGAATAGATGAGCTCAAACTGTTGAGCCCTCATGATGGTGTCTTCTTCGGAGAAAACTCCTGAGGTCACAACGTCTTTGGATAACTGCAGGACCAAAGACTTAAGGAACCACTCAAGCAGGAATGCTGGTGGGACTCGTACCTTGATTAAACTCTTCCTGCATCTCCATTCTCGGATGTGATCAGAGATATGGTCCATTGTTGTCTGTTCAAAATTGGCAAGCATCTCTGTGCCAGCATCGTATCTCACAAGTAACTCGAAATGGTTCAGGAAAGCCATCACCAGTTCACCAAAAGAAGAGTATCTTGAGAGATCGAGCTCAAGGTACCATTTCATGGCACTCCCAATGAGAATACGTTGAAACAATCACAACTGTACGGAGTCATCTTTCAATGAGTTAGATGAGCACCAAAGATGGAAGGTAGTCACATGATCTCTTGGATCTTCGTTAGGCTTAGCTTTGAACTTTGGAATGTCCGAAGGCAACTTCGTCAACATAGTAGGCCAACGCGGATCATGAAAAATAGGGTCATTCAACAACCTTGTCAAATCTAGCAAGTGTAAAGTCGTCAGGAAAGGTAGTTTGGGTTGTTGGTGATAACCTGGGAAAAAGGGGTCTGAAGTTTGACTGATACCAGGTTGCCAGGAAAAGTTTGGCTGCTGGCCGAGATTCTGGTAGAAACCATGACCTTGGACAACTTATGTATTTGGCATATGTGGAGACTTCATTGGTTGATTTCCCAAATAGGACATAGACTGTTGGGCATGCATTATATTTGAGGGACTTTGGGAAGGATTACCCCATGCCGGTCCCGTGGGGATAGGCATAGTAGTTTGTCCGGGGTTCCATTGATTGTGGAAATAATTACTCCAGATCAGCATTCTAGAAGAGGGAACGGAGCCCTGCCAAGAATTCCAAGGCCCTGAAGCAGAAGAAGTTTCTAGTTTTTCCCCCTGTGCAGGAATAGTACCCTGCATAGGATTCAATTGTCCAAAAATGGGATTGCCCCCAATCGGGAAAGCAGCTGACGAGAAGATGTTGTTACCAAATGTTCCATTCAAAGAAAACAGTTTCAAACCTACTGGCATACTATGCGAAGGTGGTCCTTGACTCCTTGCTCCAAATAAACTATTGTGTGTAGGTTGCCCGGGGGATTGTTGATGCAAGCCATCGAGTGAAGGGGACGAAGGAGGGATATGACCTCCTCCATAGGGGAAAGCATTGAAAGGAGTAGGAGTGCCCCCAATGTGACCTTGCAGAGGAGCACTAGAGTTCCCTGCCCCCAGACCTAAAGTCTATAAAATGGAGTAAGAAAGTACAGGACTTGTACCCGAACTAGGCATCCCGTATGAGAACGGAGGGCCAGTCGCACTTGGTGTGAAAGGGGTTGTGTCCGTCACCAAAGATGGGATCGGACCACTGTGCGAAGTAGTTGTGGTCAAGACCATGGTGGCTCGGACCGACGACGGTGGGTTAGGAGATGAAAGATCTCCTGTGGTGACAACCGTGGTGGGAATTAAAGAATTCCCAGAAGGGGTAACAACATTTGTTTCCATTGTTGTGTGCAACACTGTCTAGTGCTCATAAAATTGAATTGGTACGACGGAGGATGCCAATAAATCAGTGGTTGGGGTTTCAACTAGGCCAAGAGTGGTTGCTTCAAGGTCCAAAACGGTCGATTCCTCCGGGGGTTGGTCAGGCACAATGGCTTGTAACCTGGTCACTTCAAAAGACCCTTGTTGGTCTGGCTTTCGCCTTAATGGTGGTGGGGGTGGCTCCAGTGTAACCGACGGTAGGCCAAGAAGCCTTCGTGACCGGCGGAGCTCGGGATCCTCTACTATGTGAGAAGATCAAAGACACTCTAAGGTAGTCTAAATGTTCAAAAGTAACACACTTAAAAAGACCCTAGAAGATAAGACAAGCAAACACTAAATTAATTGGAAGAATAGTTACAACAACCAACACTAGAGCAACTTACCAGTGCAAGTGCAACTTGAACATGGAAGCACCCTCTGGGTATACTCTGCAAAGCATGGCCCAATGTCTACCCTAGGTACTATGGTATACCCCCACAGTCACCTGTGTATGTCCCTAAACAAGATTGGAAACTAGGTTGCCAGCGCGTGAACAGTCACCAGGCGAGTACAATCGAAAGTCAGGTAGACCACAATGAGCAGGGTATCGAGCCCAAAACATGTCAAGGGTATAAAGAGAAAATGGTCCAGAAGACAACTAAGGACCTCGAATGGATTCGAGACCCACGAAGCCCCGTGGAAAATGCAAACGACAGAATCCCCAGACAAGCCCTCTATATGTGTTCTCCACTACGATTGGTCATGCTTTGGAGGGGTTATCTTTGCTACCTTTCCATATGCAACCTTGTGTTTATCACTTGTGTTAGAGGGGGGTCCCAGATAAATTTCACGACACTAGACTTTGACACTCCCTAACTTAGACTCCAATGTTTGATTTTAAATGGCCTTGAAGAGTTTCCTCTCCAACCTCATCCAAGGCCCTAATCCTGAACTAGTTGGTGAACCCTACAAACATAAAAGTCTAGTAGATTTTAATATTAGCGTTACTTTTATGGATTTGTCTTACGTCAAGGGGTATGAAAGTGAAATTGATGAGGTGTAAAAGACGAAAGAAAAAAATGAATAAAAAAGATGAAAACAAAACTTTTACTTAATGCAAAATTTCAACAACTTTTCAAAATAAATATTTTTAATTTTCTAAGATTTTGGACAGCAAACTCAAAAGAAACTTCATTTTACTACAAGCTACTTATGATCTAAGTAAACTGCAAAAAATTATGAAATAAATGACTTTTCCCTAGCTAATAATGCAGAAACACACTTTTCAACCAAATAAGAAAATGAAAAGAGATTTTTTATTTATTTAAATGCTTGATAAAACAAAAAGGAAAAATACCAACAAGCAAAAACCAAGAAAAACAATTCTGGCCTAATCGCAAATCGCAAAGAATCAGGTAAAAAACTACACACTAGCAATTTTAAAAAAAATTACTCTCACACTTGTCTAAAAGCCTTAAAAATTATTTTATTTTTATGACAACTTTTTAAATGAGAAAAAGAAAGCTAAGGGTAAGATTAATCCTAAGCTATTGACTGCTTAGATAGAGATTCAAACACCTTAGAGGAATAATTCTTATCAAGGGAAAGGATGACTGCCTTACCCTCAACAACAAGTATCCTGTACAAGCACGCGACTATTACTCTAATAGAACGCGTGTGAATGTGCATTGGATAGAGATAGAGGGCATGTACACATGGGATGACCTTGTACAGGCCGCGTGTATATCTAAACTCTGAGAAAAAATGAAAACAGACAGACCAAACCAGGAAGAGACCATTGATATTGATAACCAGGATCCCTTGAAAGGCTTGGACACTCTTTTTAACAGAAAAACAAATAATGTAAGGAAAAATGATAAAGAAAAAACAATCTGAGATAGGACTTCAAACAACCAAGACTCAGACAGAATTCCAGAAAACCCCCTGAGAATGTGTGATTCTGACAGGGAAGAGGCCGACTGCCCCCCAAGTTCTCTGAACTCTACATGCTACTGCTACTTCTTCAGCTAGCGTTCGCATGTGGGCTGTAAGAGAGTAGGGTGTGGGTACACGCGTGAAGACCTTATGCAGGCTGCGTGTACCTCTGTGGGTCCCAAAAAACACAGTCAAGAAAATTAGAGAAAGCTGGTATGGAAAGCCAGACTCTCTGCTAGCTCAGACCTTACAAAAACTAAAAGAAAAAACAAGCAAGAAAAACTAGTCTTTAAAACTACCCAAAAACTAAATAAAATTCTAGGAACCCTAGAAAGTCTCCCCAGTATGGTCACCAATGCTATTGTGAGGGAAATATCCCTATGGATTAGCAAATAGAGTTCCGACTTTGCATGCAGATATGACCGAAGAAAAACTACTTTATACCTTCATCCCTAGATTTAAATCCCCTTTTCTTAGTAAATGCAAGGAAAGACCAACCTACCTTGTTCCCAACGTTTGATGTCGATCCTCCGTTGTACTTGATTACTTGTTCAAAATACTCCTTCCAAAGCTGACCTGCATACAAGACATGCAACAACTACGCATGCATCCTACTTATATACTAACGGGTTATAAATCCAAATATATACTAGTCAAACTATAAAAAGTTCATGAATTGGGACAGGAAAAGCATTTTCTTTATTACCTTGAATGAGTCAACTTACAAAAGTTGAGACTGGCCACTGCTCTGCGAACATGATCATGGGCTCCTCTTCTACTATCCTCCAACTGCTTTGCTTTGTATCTCCTTTGGCATCAGGAAAGGCTAAAAGGTTGGGAAAATGGGAATACGCAAATGGGCAGAGTTTCTTTGCTATATTTTTTCCCTTACAAATGGGACACCTACCCCTTCTTTTATAGTCTAGAAGGAGCTAGGTATTTGGACGAACCCTCATCCATGCATGGCCGGGAGTTTCAGTTAACTCACCCAAAGCTTTTGTGTTCCGTCGACAACTTTCCTTTTTTCCTGCTTTTGTCCGTCCACGCGGGCTATTTTGGGTCAGCCAGCGTGTACACGCATGCAGTAATGGAGTAGGGCACGTGGGCCTTTATAAAAGAGGATTTTCAAAGAGTTGTTCAACAGTGCTTTGGTAAAGAAGGGATATGAGTTGGCCTGATGCCAGGTAAGCATGTGTGGTGCAATTTAGGGTTATAACACCAACTCTTCTGTCAAAGGCCAAAATATTCTGATTCACAGGCGCAAGCTGTGAGGAACCAAAATCGTGCCAAACATTCATGGATAATATGCTAACATAAGAAACTTCATCTATTATAGTGTTAGGAATATTCCTATCACAAATTTGCACAGTGATTTGAAAAGGCATGTAAGAAGGAAGATGAGGTTTCGTTAAATGTTTCTAGTTAATAGAAATCATTTGATTGCTTGAAGGGGGTGCCATTGGGTTGGGAAGAGTGCCCCCTTGTCCTGGTGAATCAATATTAATGAGGTAGACCTAAGAGAAATCCTCAATATTTGAATGAGAAGTGGGATCGACTGATGATAGAACTAGATCGACCACTTTGGTTGCACTCTTTAAGGGAGGAGTGGGATCGATCGATGAAAAATTGGATCGACCACTTTGGTTAGTGGTTCAACTGAGGATGAAACCATATTGACCACCTGATCATCCGAAATGACCGGGGATGGAACCAGATTGACTAGTACATCAACTAACGATGGGTTGGAAGAGATCTCAGGATCACCAGTTGGAAGTTGGATCTTTTCCAAAAGATAAGAAGCCCGGTCTATACGAGGAAAAAGGTGAGAGGAATGATCACCTTTGGATAAAATGAAATAAAATTTGGCAGTTCTCTTCTTCTTAACAACCTTAACGTCACTAGTTGATGGGGTGTCACTAGCATGTCCCGTAGGACCTAATAATGTGAAATACCACATTTGTAAGACCTTGGGGAGACCAGGGAAATCCCTCAGAAAGTGGTCACCCTTACAAAGACTACAAGGGAATTTTGGTTTAGGATTCTGCATTGTAGACTTGTCGACTTTATCAACACTCCCATTATGATTAACAATAGTTGGTTTCTTGGATCGAACATGAGTTGATATGCTTAGAGGCTTGGTCCCCTTATTCTTCTTCTTCTTCTCTTTTTGTTTCTTCTTCTTCATATCAACCTGGCTACTCTCTTTATAGATTTCACTAGGTGAGGAAGGATAAAGGGAAGAAGACTTGATGGGTGTATAAGGAGAAAGGTTGACATGAGTTTTATGTGTAGGTGGTATGCTTACATCCGAAGCATTAGGCATATCCAAAGCACTAGGAAGATTCAATATCACCGGAGTGGGGAACAACCAAACCTGTAATCCAATGGTGAATCTCGAAAGACTCAGTGTGGCAATGCATGGAGGACCAACGTTTCCAAAAGAAGGAAAAGAGAAAGGTTCCTCTGGAAAAAAATTTCCTTTGTTGGTACTCCCAGGAATTGACGTCATTGACACTGAATCGACCTAAGGTCCACTAAGGAAAACAAACAACACATGCTACAAATCTAAGAAGAAAACAATAAAAAAAACCTTCCCACAATGAAATCACTAGCTGGTGATGAAATCCAACATCGTGAGATCGATATAGGAAGGGGTTGGGATAGAGCAGGTGGATTAGTTATGTTGGTGACCTTCTTAACGTACTTACACCTTAGTGCAAGTTCCCACATAGTTTTACCTGTGGGTGTACCCTCCAAGGAGCCCAAGTGTGTTTGACCAATGTCTGAACCAAGTACAATGAAGACTCCCCTTCACCGTCACCTTGTGTATCAAACCTATAGATATAGGGCACTAAGGTTACCAAATCATAGTCAGTGTCTGAGCGTGTACAGTCAACAGTCGGGAAGTAACGTATGGGAAGGATAAAAAGCCCGAAATTGTTCAAGAGAACTGAAGATAAGTGGTACATAATACTACTAAGAACCGTGAATGGATCCATAATTCACGAATCTCCAATACCAAACGAAACCAGTCATTTCTCAAGAAGAACCCCCAATATACTATCTTTTTTCTATGTGGGTTAAGCTTCGGAGGGGAAATCTCTGATTCTCTCCCGCACACGACCTCATGTTTAACACCTATGTGAGAGAGGGATCCTGGCTATGCTAATACGAACAATTGGATTTACCGCTCCCTAGCACAAGATTTTATGTTTGTCTAATGTCTTTGGAAAGTTATCCTCACAACCTATTCCAAATCCCTACACTTTAAGCTAATGTAGGTTTTCTACCAGATAATATAAAAGTGTCTGATCAATTTTATAAAAAAATTATTTTAGGGTTGTTTTTTACTCAAGGTTGCGAAAGTGAAACTTATGATGGTTTATACTTGACTCCAAAAGAATGCAGAATAATGAGATGCAAATCCTTTTCTTGAACGAATCCTACATACAGGATGGAGAAGAGGTTCAAATTTCTTCAACAAAAACACCCAATTCCCAAATGCATTTTTCTAAATGCAATCTACCACACTACCCAAAATAAAGAACACAACTATATTCTTTGTTTGATTCTAATATATAAAGAAAGAAAATGCAAATCCTTTAATGCTTCACTACTTTCAATCAAAATGAAAGAGTTAAATGCATATACAAAATACATGAAGAAAAAAGGATCTCAAACAAATCATGCACTCATGGGCTAATGGGAACTGAAATAAACAATTATGATAACTCACTCAATCAAGGACTCAACAATTGACAAGAATTCAAGGAATATAAGAGACTTCAGAGAAGAATCCAAAAAATGATAGGGAGAAAGAGAAATCACTCAAATGTCTTGACAAAACAATAAACAAGAAAGAGAAATAAAATCTAGGTTGTGGTAACTATAAAGTCTCAAATCATTCAAAAAAGAAAGATTTGAAAAGTAACTTAAGAGCAAAAAACCTTTGCAAACCTTTTCAATAAATCAGATAACCATAAACGTTTGCAAGACCCAGATGAAACCAAGAAGAAACAAGGAGAATCAATATATCAATTTGGAAAAGGTTGCAAGATCAAACAAGACAATGAAAAGAGTGATAAGAATCCATATCCTCAACCTAAACAAAGTCACAAGAAAAAGTACAGACTCTGGGAAAAAGACCTCCAGCAAAGGGTTGAGCAAAATAGAGAAAAATCCCCTAGATCTACCCAAAACCAGAGAGAAACGCTCGATAAAACAAAGAGATAGAGTACTATAACACTCCCTAAGAGAACAAACAGGAGTGTTGATGAATTAACCAACACCTTGGTAGCCACTATGGGGGAATGCTAGTCATGTAGATGCTTGAAAATGAGCATAAAAAAGAAAAAAATCAACAATGACTGACTTGGTAACTATGACTACTGCTTGATGAAGTAGAGGGAAGAGGGAAGGATTAGAAACAATCAATCAAACAAGATCAAACAAGGAAAATGTTCAAACGATCCAAGGAAAGACAAGTTAGTGCCTTTCCTAGTGGATTCGTCAATTTCTGTTATGGAATAATCCCCTTGCAAACAAGTGGATCTTCCCTTGGATTAATGACCCATAGACCAAGACAAAAAGATACAAATGGACACTAACATCCCTTTGAGACTTGTTTAACTAATTGAAAATAGAGAAGGATAAAATATGATCATACCTCTTTTCGATGTTTGTCCTCCCTGCTCCAGTTTGATCTCGATATCCACAAAACTACGGACAACAAAGAGAAAACACAAAATATCCTACTCTATGACATTAGATTAAACAAATTCATCTATAGTAGACAAGCATATGTAAATATACAAAATCTAGAAGCAAATGTGCCAAGTATATTATTAAAATCAGAACCCAAATATAATACTTACAAACATGGATGATTATGCAACATTTCTACAAGCTCCCCTTGTCCATCCCTTTCATGTTGCTCCCAAGATCATAATTTTGATATCCAAAGCTTCCTCTTCTTCACCTTGGAATGGCCTCCTTTTATAGGCTTGGGAGGCACAACCACTCTGACTAGATTTGGGGATTAGTTGAGGATATGTCTCCTTTAGGTTAGGATCCAATCCTAGGATAGTCACATAGGATAACATTTGATCCAAACCAATCTCATATCCAAGTTTTGGCCTTCAGAAAGAGGCAAGATTCTCCAAATTTTCCTCCAACCAAAATCAACGCTCCCCTATAGTTAGAGGTAGAGCGTTGATCCTATATCAATGCTCCCTAAATAAGGTAAATGGGGCATTGATCTATGGGGTATCACTCCCCCAGCATGTCCAAAGGGGCACTACCTTTCAAAAATGCCCCAAAAATGTTCTATTTTTCAAGTAAAAAGTGTGTTTCTGGCCTTGAAATGATCAGTTTATTCTTCCAATATGACTTAGGTATCATGACAAATGTTCGTTGATGGTTTGAAGGGATTAAAACACATATAAACAAATAGAAAAGTGCATGCGACACTTAGTAAGATGCATACGACACTTGATGACACTTGCAACACTTAAGGTGAGATACTTAAGCGTGGAATTTTGATGTGTAACATTAATAACATTGATAAGTTGCCCATACAAGAAACACATATAGATGCTAGTAAGGGTAAGTATGTGAGAGAAGATAAGAAGCAATACAAATTTGAAAAGAAACCAGAATGTAAATGGAAGAGTAAGAAATCAGCTACAGTAAAGAAAGCTAAGGAAATACCATGCGTTCCCATTGTAAGAAAAAGGGACACGAGGAATCATAGTGTTGGAATCTGCATCCAAAATTACGACCAAAGAAATTCAAGGATAAAGGGAAGAAGAAGATTGTTGCATCAACTCATAAGGATCTAGGGTCCGATTCCACAAACAAATCCTATATCATGGAAATATGAAGCAAAGTTATATCAACTATCAATTGTAACTCTTCAGTTCAATCTGCCAAATTGTAAAATGATATTGATCAAAAGAAAATAAGTGATCTTTTTCATGTCAGAGTTCTAGTACTCAAGCATACCAAGGTAGATACTTTATTTGATAGTGGATCTCAAGTTAACCTAATATATGAATCATTTGTTAAGAAGTTTGGTTTAAATACAACACCTCAAAAAAATCCTTATCGATTAGGATGGGTATGTGAAGATGTTAAGTTGCAAGTAACAAAATAGTGTAAGATCAGATTTGCAATTACAACTAAGTTCTTTGACGAGCTAGAATTAGATGTTGTGTCTCTTGACATTTGAGACATTGTCTTGTGTATTCCATATCTATTTGACATGAAGGCCATATTCTACCGCAAAGAGAATAAATATCATATTTCCAAGCATGGGGTTGAATATACTGTCAGATCTCATCATATCAAGACTAATTTTTCTTTGGTGAGCATAGGGAAAATGAAGAGGCTCGTGAGTGTAAGTAATTTTTTTTTTCTCGTTATAGTGAAATATAAAGAAGAAGAGTTAAAAAATGCGTTACACGTCGAAATTGCTCAGATGGATAAGTGTCACATTGTCCCTATCAACTGTCGTAAGTGTCGCATATTCCCTTCAGATTTTGCAAGTGTCGCAAGTTGATCACTAGTGTCGCAAACAATGTTCAGACATGATGCCATGATAATGACACTAAGGAAGCACTTATGACATCTTACATGAATTATTTGAAGGAAGAGAACTAGTTTACTGGGATCAAAAGAATCTTGACACCTGAAAGGAGCCCTGAAACTGAGGTTTGGAGAGGGAACACTCCCCTAATATAGCTGCAGGAGCACTGGCGCTACCCTATGATGTCTTGGGGAGCGTTACAACGCCCCTTAGACCCTTTTGGAGGAGTGCTGCTCATCTTAAGAGCAATGGCGCTTCCCTATGCTTGCCAAGGAGTGCTACAACGCTCTGAAAACCCTTCTGAAGGAGCGCTCCCTATTCTGAGTCAGTTGTTAGTCCGTTGAGAAGAATAAGGGAAGGAACATTCGAGATTAGGAGGCAGTTGTACTCGAATTCTTGTTCTCATCAACAGATCCCTGATCTATGGAGAAGGTTCCCAATTAGTTCTAAACATAACTCAAGAGGTTAGGCTCCTCCCAACCTATATAAGCAGGCTCTATGATGGTGGAAAGGAGGAAGGAGAATTGAATATGTGAAACTTATGATCTTGGAGGAAACTTACAGTCAGCCAAAGGAGAGTGATAAGTGAAGTTGCTGTCATCCAGGTCGTGGATCTTTTAGGCAAGGGCTATACGAAGAGGACTTGACGAAGTTGTTGCATTCGCATCTACGATTGTAAGTACTGTTGTCGTTATTCTCNGTTTCTTTCTAGTTTGTGTCTGATGTTACATGAACTTATCATTTAAATGGTAGATCTATTTTCAAGCTAATATCAATAGAGTAGGAAGTAGTTGTATCTTTCTTTGTCCGCAGAACTCAGCGAGGAGCAAAAGATTGGAGCGCAACTCGGAGTGTGCAGGGAAAAACGTCGATAACAGGTACTTCTATCATCCTTCCTTCTCATGTGTTAGTTTAGATAGATTTGAAGGAAATTCAGTGTCCACGTTAAGCATTTTTCTGTCTAGGGTTAAGGTCAAGCTCTAGAGGTCGATCTACTTCTCCGCAGGCAGATTTTCCTACAACAAAAACTGGCGACTCCGCTGGGGAGATAGCCTCAATTCAAAACCTCTTGTTTGGATTTTTTCTCCTCATTGACCTTGTTTTTTCCCTTGATTGTTTCAGACTTGGTTTACCCCTCTTTGATTAGTTTCATGAGCTGATTGGCTCCTTGTCCCATCATACTCAGCATACTTGTCAAGTTGGAACTTCAATTTTTGAATTTTCTTGACATTTCTGGAGCTTTTAGACCCTGGCGCCCCTGTCTCAGTGTTAACAGAGCGCCAACGCTTCTAAAGGCTTTGCACAGAGCGTTATAATGCTCCTTGCCCTTGGCAACAGAGCGCCAGCCTCCCTTGACCCAGAAACCTTCCAAATTTGCATTTTTTTGGATTTCTGCCTCTGTGTTCTTCTGCTGAGTGATCTTGAGAGTCAATTTTTCTTCCTTTTAACCTTGATATCTGTCTTTTTGAAGGATAAACACCTTGTTGATTGGATCTTGCAGCCTTCTTCACTATTTTGAGATTTATGCATTGTTCTTCTCTCCTCATCAGTTGAGTAAAAAACCTTGGTGAAGGTCATCAAAGGCCTATAGACCTCTTCATCTTGCTTTGATTCAAGGTCCTTATTCTTCAGTTTTTTCTTTTTGGGTGTAAAATTTTGTTTTTTCTCTTTGATTGTTTCCTCTTTTTCGCTTTTTCGTTTGATTGATACGAAGGGTGTATTGTTTGTGTTACTCCTTCTTATGCTAGTTCGGTTTTCATTCATACCAAGAAGATAATTAGCAAAGATAAACATCATGATTATATTGATCATCATCCATACGCAAACAATACAAATATTTTCATGATTGATTGAGCATATTAGAAGGCATTTGAAGAGTTTTGCATTACATCAGAATTTGATTGAGCAAAGAATCGTTTGAGAGAATTTCATAGTTGTGCTTGTTAGTGAAAGAACTCTCTCTCTCCCTTAGCTAAATGTTCATCGAAAGAAAATGATTGCTTATCATGCTTGATGCACTCTTTGGGTCAGAGTCTTAATTCCATTTGTTTCACTTCCATGCACCCCTTTTGCGTAAAGAATAGCCACTAAAATCAACATTAATTAAAAATCATCTAGAACTTTTTCTTTGATAGAATCCTCCACCAACAGTAGAGTAGGTGTGGTACTTTGGATTAGGGTTGTGAGCATAACTCTCCAAAGTTTCCAAAACAAACATTAGTATCCTGAGTTAGGGAGAGTAAATCCAGTTATCGTATAAGTCTGCCTGGGATCCCCCTCTCACACAGGGGTTACGCATGAGGTTGCATTCAGGTAAGCTACGGGGACTAACCCTCCGTGGTTTAACTATTTGTGGTGGTCTGATCATATTATGGGGGTCACTTTGAGGTAAATCCACAATTACTGCGTGGAAGCTTCTTAGTTGATTTCGGGCTTGATACCCTGCCCGTACGTTCGGATCGAACTGTCGACTGTTCCCGCCCAGGGGCTGACTCCGAATTGGTAAACTTAGTGGCCATAATATTTAGGTTTTTACACAAGGTGACGGTGACGGGAAGTCTCACTGTACCTGGAGCAGACATTGGTCAAACTCACTCGGGCTCCTTGGAGGGTAAATTCACAATTACTGCGTGGAAGCTTGCACCAAGGCATAAGTCCATTAAGCAGGTCACCATTGTAACTATTCCACCCTATCCCCACCCCTTCTGGACTTGATCACACGACGTTGGATTTCATCACCAACTAGTACGGTCATCAAAAGAAGGTCCTGTTTGCTTGGTTGTGATTCTTAGATTTTTTTAGCGTGTGCTGTTTCTTTTCGCTAGTTGGCCATAGATTTATTTCGTAGACTCTTGTCTGCCAACATCGACCCTCCACGATGCTCGTGGAGGCTACAGGGGCTTCCTCCAAAAGATATGGAAGGAGACACCCCTTTACCCACACATTCTACGGAACAATCTCCTCAACAGAGCGAGGTTCAAAACACCACAATTGCCCAGGAAGAAGTTCCCATCCCTTTGGAGAATTTCAGAATTGTCTCGGAGTCTTTGGAAGCTTATCGTATTTCGGAGGGATATGAATGACAGATCCTCCACCTGAATTCTGCTGGAGAATTTGTTGTCATAAACCCTGCTAACATTCCGGCCGGGTCTCCTCAGAACCCTTTACCCAATGACCCCTTTTGGACTGAGGACATTGTTCGGAGTCCACCACGCTTGGTGCGAGATCTTTATGGGACTGGAGAAGGTGCCGACGCATCTTCCTCCTACACGGTACCCCCAAATCACTTCACTGGTACTACCACTTTTACGGTCACACCAACCATCGGTCCGAACATACCACCCGTTGGCCCGAACGTACCATCCGTCGGTCCGAGACCTACTATTCCCCTCCAAACGACCCATTCGACAATGGCCCCGCACATTCCGACCATCCCTACCGATAATGCGGTAGTTAGTCAAGCCCTGATTGGCACACCTATAACACCAAGACCTAATCTCCCTTTTGGATTTAGGGAATTGAACGCATCTTCTATCACCACTGCCCAAACCACTACTCAAATAGTACCGAGAAGTTCCATATCCATCCAACAACCTGGAGGGATTGTCCTTGGTGCTCCTAACCCAATCGGCAATATTGGTCAATCTTTTACGTCTGGCCCTCAAATCCTGGGAACCTTACCTCAAGCTGGGGGGCATCCTCCCACCGGAGGAAAAATTCCATTCGGGGGGCACCCTCATGCTAGGGGGCAACCTCAAGTCGGAGTCCACCATCAACCACAAGGACAAAATGTGTCCGTCGCGCACAACCCGTGGAGCATCCCTTTTCAAGGAAATCTGCATGCCCCCACGGGACAAAATGTGCCTACCACACCTAATCCGTGGAGCGTTCCCTTTCAAGGAAACCCACATACCTCCATGGGAAAAAACGTTCAAACTTCGCAACAACCCCCCCTTGGACAAATTCCCAACCCAACGTATAATCCAAAAAACCCATCAGGTTATCCCCCGCTCACAAATACTTCTCAAAACATCTCAAATCCTATGTACCTTGGTCAAAACCAACCCAACATGAGAGGGACCACGAGTTATAATTATCCACATAACCCAGTATTGGGCCCCACTGGTGTCCCTCTACCACACCAGAATTACCCACAGGTTAACCGACAACTACCCTTTTTAGCCACCCTGGATCTTCCAGATTTATCTCGGTTAACGAATGATCCCATTCATCATTCTTCGGTTTGGCCATCCATTCCAGCAAAACTACCCTCTGATATCCCGAAATTCGACAGAAAGTCGGGAGAAGACCCAAACAACCACGTAATGACCTTCCATTTGTGGTGTTCATCAAACTCCCTCATGGACGACTCGATTCGTTTGCGTCTCTTCCAACGAACACTTACGGGTTCCACCGCGAAATGGTATATTGAATTACCATGCGCATCCTTTCACGATTTCAACTCTCTCGCTATGTCCTTCCTCACTCATTTCCAACTGCCCATCCGATACGAGATGGGTACTGAACTGTTAACCTCTCTTCGTCAGACAACTTCCATACACATCTCCGATCATATCCATGAATGGAGAAGACGACGAAGGCTAATTAAAGCGGTCATCCCCGACCAATTATTAGCAGAATGGTTCACGAAATCATTACTACCCCAAATAGCTCGTGATGTTGCCATGGGCAGCGTGGTCACTGAGGAAGAAGCCATCGCCCGAGCTCAGTACCTAGACTTAGTCTATTCACAATCCGGTACTCTGTATGAGTTGATACCGAACGCAACCCATGCCACTAATGACCCATCCAAACCATCGACTGCTTCGCATGTGGATGGAGTTATTGGCTCCGTCAAGACTCCATCTCCCACTCAGTCCACTGGAACAATTCAGTGGCCCGCCTCAATGGCTGCTCCTAGTCCGACTGCACCCTCTTCTACCCCCCCCACACCAACTCAATTCTCTGATGTGAACGTGGTCCAATCAACCTCGTCACAACAACCCGGGGGCAAGAAGAAAGCGAGAAACAAAACAAAGAAGAATAATAACAACGAACAACCCAAAACCCAACCACAAACCCCTACTTCCGGAAAACAACCACAGTGAAAACCGAAGTTCCCATGTCTCATTTGTGGTGACGATCACTACACTCGAGATTGCCCACATCGCGATGAAGTGGCCAAACTTTTCAAAGGAAATTCGCAACCCGCTGTGCTCACTCAACCTTTTCCGCAGCAACAATCGTTGGTTGCACAGACCCCCACGCCAGGGGGCAGTTCAAACCAAACCCACGATGAAGCCTCGACAAGCGCACACATTTACATGTTCAACGGGGTTAATCTAACCACTCGTTCTGTGACATATGACATGCCAGTTAAACCTGACAAGTTGAAGATTGCTAATGGTTCTTCGCCAGATCCTTTACCATCTGCGGTTAATCCTCCATCTGTCAGCCCTCCATCTGGGCCACTTCAGATCGAGAAACCATCTTTTGACTCCATCCTCC
>JASDQU010101896.1:353092-364111 GCA_032191745.1 Picea mariana
ATTCGCCAATATTTTACAAGATTTTATAATTCAGTGAAATATTCGCCAATATTTTACAAGATTATATAATTGACTAAAATATTCGCCAAAAAATTATATATACATTTTATATTATTGATAAAATATCCCTCAATTTTTCCTATGTATCATGGGGATTCGCCCATTTATTATACATGTAAATTTAGGGGGGGTTCTTAAAATCACCCCTGAAGCTTCTTCTTTGGAAGTAGGAAAGATATTTGTTCGGCATAGTGTTTTTGGAGTTCTTCAGAATGAATTTGTCATTCCACTCATCTATTTTTTTTTCTCTGAAAAATGTTGTTCTCAGTTTTGTGATTGGTGACTAGGGGTGAACTTTGTTTCTGAGGTTCTTTCCATGCATGATATTATTCTTTGTTTTGTATGAAAAATTGTGATTTTTTTCTTTCGGAAGAAGACTTTGTTGTCTCTCTAGAGACCATGGCTGTAATGTTATTTTTATATTCTAATGGAATATAATTATTTTTTTCCTGGGTGAAAAAAACTATGAATGGGGTGTTAACATGTCTTGATTGCAGCATGTCCTATGTGGATGTGGCAGCTCTTAACCCAATGTAATAGGTGGATCACTCTCACGATATGGAATTTGGTGGGTTTATACTTCATTTGAGATGGAGCGTCATGGTTGTTAATAGAGAGGATCACAACATGTCTTTTGTGAAGGTGATGGCTCTTAACCCAATGCAATAGATGGATGGATCTCACGATATGGTAGCTGGTGGGTCTATACTTTATTTGGGATGGAGCATCATGGTTGTTAATGGAAAGGATTTGGTGGATTGTGGGTATGATAGATTGCACAAGTTGGAATCTCAGATCATACCCTCACATAATAGTGATGTTTGTGCCTAGGAAAAGTAATGAAATCCCAATACATTTGTAGGTAAAGGGAATCCAGGCTCCGATGCATATAAATGACCGGGAGAATACCATGGTCGCTATTTTCTTATGGCTCTACTCCCTCAAACGGTTGAGCTATGTTCTCATCAAGATTGTATCTAGCTCTTCGAATTCTCTATCTTTTGTTCTTATGACTCCCCATGATCATAAGATCCATCCCTCTTTTGTTGGTTCGTCGTGTGCTTCCAGGGCTCTTGTCACTGCAACATATTTTTAAAATGATTTTGTGTCTGAGGAAGACTCAGTGACCATGCTTGCGTTGGAGGTCGAGGTTAGGTTGGTCGGGGAATTTAAGGATTATGAGGATTTTGAAAATAAAGTGAGCGACTTAATCCCAAATGTAGACTGCACCAGAACTCGAAACTCCAAGATATTTAGGAATTTGGAACTCTATTGAGACACCAAAACCATGGTGGCTCTGGGCATGCTTCCTAAAGATGAATAATTTCACTAGTTGAAGCATCATATAGAGACTATTAAGGAGAAGAATGTTTATCTTCTGTCAGTGGTGACCTGGATAGCTAAACGTCATGGAGGCACCTTTCAACCTCCTATTGTGAGTCAAATGTGTGAAGAGTTATCTTCTACAATTGTTCACCTGGATGTTGCAGGTCCATGTTTCTCTCAGGTTCCTCATGCAAAGGAATAACATGATTCATAGTTTTTTTTGTTTCATTTTGTTCCAATTTTTTTATATGCATGTCATAGGAATTCTTAGTAGTCCTACTAGAAATAGTTAGTCACATAAACTTCATATTTTAAGACAAATTATGATTTTTTTAGCCTGGTTCCCCCTATGGGGAAGGAAATTTTTACTCTTCTTTTTTATTTCAAAATAGTGTCATGGTTTTTCTGGAATCTGATACATTTCATGCATCTATGTATATATTTTTCATATTATCATATGTTTCTCTTACTTACAAAAACAATTTATATAAAAAATATATCTTAAATTAGGGAATATCGAAGTTAGCCTAAAATAGTTACATCGTCAAATCAAGGATATTGAAATAACAAAGAATTGAAATAGTTATGCCTTCAAATTAATAAAAGGTATAGTGTTTTGACATTATTTTTATATATTTTCACATGCACTTTATAAAATCAACCTAGATTCATCTTAACCCATGATCTATCAAGCGTCAAGAGGGATCAAATCTCTTGAGGTGCAAACCTCTTTTAGAGTGTGAAACTTGAGGAAAGTGATCCAACAATTCTTTAGATGTTGATTATTTCAAATACACATAAATATCTACATGATCCTCGAAATAATAATGATCACTTGATTGATCCCAATTACATGTGAAATACTTATCTAACCATATACACTTTAATGATAAATAACTTGTAAATAACTGAGTGTAAAAATAAAAAACGATATTGAAATCACATACACAAGTTTGATAATGGAGTCCACCCAATTTGGGATAAGTCTCTCGGTCCTCTTCCAATAGAGACCTTCTTTATTAATACTCAAATGCTTTTTTTTTACAATGACCTTTTTACATGTTTCTCAAATGAAGAAATGGAGTGCACCATTGGATTCATTGTGAAAAGTCGTGAAAAATCACTATAAAGTTCTTGAAATTCCGTGAAGATACCTTTCATAATTCTTTACAGTGTAGCCTCTAAGACTATGTACCATTGGGAATGCACGTCAAGAAAAAAATCTGCAATAACGAATGTTTATCAATCCTCAATCTGTGAACCCATTAAATAGGGCACAGGTCCTTAACATTCCTCCAAAATAATAGTCAAACTATAATTAATTTGTTTTGGAAATTCCCATAATGTGGTGCACTAGTGGTCTAACAGTTAATACGTTGGTTTGTTACACAGTAGGTCGGGGAATAAAACCCTGCCGACCTCTTTCTAATCCATGACTTGGTTTTATTTGTTGGTCGTATATACCATATAGTTACAACCATATATGTGGAGGCATATAATTTTAGCACCCTTGAATCTTGGAACCTGGTTAAGTGATATACCATACGATTGAAAATGATGGGTCGAGGGCTTATCCCTTGGCCCTAATTTCTAGCCATGCAAAACTTACTTAACTTTAAATATGTATGAAACCATATAAATGTTAAGTTATATTATGGGTTCCATTGGTAAGGTGCTTGGGTAAGGTTATGGAGGTCGTGGGTTCGACCCCTATCGACTCCATAATTTTAATATACATAAACCATTAATGGCCAATGGTAGGCTTCCACATGGAAACTTCGCATTGGCTTATCTCTTCCACATGTCACCCTATGATTAGTCCACCTGGATTTTATGGCTTTGCCACTTGTCAACCTTTGACGTGTCCACGTAACTTTCCTAGTTAGCGTACAATCAGTCCAAGTGGCATATTGGGGTCATGCCACATCATCTTCATATGATTGTATGGTCATGCCATGTGTCACACTTCCAATGGTGACACGTGTTACCTTTTCCCCACTGATTTTGACTTCTGACCAAACTTTCACCACTCATAACTTTTGCATATGACCTATGCTTGACTTTTCGTTTGTGTAGTTGGAAATCTAATTATGAGATCTACTTATTGATGTTGTTTCCAATATAATTTGGTATGGTAAACATTTGAGCATTTTTGAACCATTATGGACCTCTATGGATGTTCTAGATCCTCCTGGACCTCTGTGGACGTTTTGGATCCTCCTACACCTCTGTGAGAATTCTCGGATACTCGTGGGTCATTCCTCCCCTTTGGAATCCTTTTGGACCACCAAAATATTTGATTACTCAAAAACTAGGTGAGGGTAGATTTCCTTCACCCTTCTGTTCTTGATCCACTTTTCTTTACTTAGTAAACTAATCCTTTAAGGCCAAATCAAAAATATTTCACATCACCTCGGTGTCAAATACTGATTCTTTTGTCAAGAATAACATCTTCTTATAGCTCGTCCAAATATTTTGGAGAAAAATCATCAACTGGAGGAACCTAAATAATTTCATCTTAATCCATAATCATTGGAGGTTCATAAAGCTTCAAATTATCAACATTTACGAATGAATACATTTGCATGTAGGTTGGTACATCTAAACAAAAGGAATTAGTATGAATATTCTCCAATATCTTGAATGGACCATATCAGATTGGCCTTAGAATTTTACCTTCAAATTCATTCTATCATTTTTTATATGTAACTATACTTGATAACTGACTTCAAAATTATGATCAACTCGATCTTTATCATGTCTTTCCCTGTACTTGGATTGATTTTTCTCCAAATTTTGTTGTACTTATTTATGTGCCTGTGAATTTTTTAAATGAACCTGGGAAATTGATCTCTATCATCTTTTCCATCTTCTTTACCTGCTTCTTCAAAATAAAATTCCATACATGATTTAGGAAAGTATCTGAAACACACGTTCAAAAGGAGTTGTATAAGTAGGAGAATTCATGGCATGATTATAAGCATGCTATACATAAGGAAAATGTTCATCAAATGACTTAGGATGCTTGATGTAGTATACTCGAAGTAGATGTACCACTATTTTTTTAACCACAACTGCCTATTCATCTTTCTGTAGACAAAAAGTCGTGCTCTTATTGAACTTAGTTTCCATGAGTTCCCATGAATGAGACCAAAACTTTCCCAAAAAGAGACAGTCTTGATCTGATATAATAGATATAGGAAGTCCAAAATGAAACCAAACATTAGAAAAGAACATATGTGTTGTAGATTTAGTTGTGACATGTTTCTTGCATGGAATCAAAATACACATCTTTTTGAATCTATCCACAACAACATATAGATAATCATGACTTGTTCTAGACGTCAGCAAACTCCCTACAAAATCCATGGAGATACTTTCCCATGGTTGAGAGGGTACTAGAAGTGGTGTACATAACCCCAAATTTTTGTTCCTAGGCTTACTTGTGGAACACATAACACACCCTTTGATATACTTGGAAATTGTTTCATTCATTTGATGCCAATAAAAATACCTCTGTAACTGTGTTATTGTCTTACAAACCCCAAAATGACCAGAAATGGGATATGTGAGAGCTTCTCTTATTACATTTACTCTTTCATCTCTAGGTAAACAAAGCTTTCCAAGATGATATAACAAATTGTCATGCATATAAAAATATGATTTTTGATTGCCATGATTTAATGCATCATATACATCTTTAAAATCACCATCATTAGCACATTATTTTGCATAACTTTCATGATATAGAGGATTATACCTCAGTATTGTCGATGCAGTAATTATTGGTCTTGACAACATATATGCAACCTTGTTATGAATACCTTCTTATACTTTATTACCAAATGAAATTGTTGTAGAAAACCCATCCATCTGAAATGTCGTGACTATTGTAGCTTGGTATGTGACTTCAAATACTTTAATTCTCGATGTTCTGTATGAATAATTGTCTTATTTCCCATTTAGTAATGCTTCCATTTCTTTACACTTTGTACCAATGCATATAGTATGTGTTATCATATGTTGGATATTTAATAACAACTTGAGTGAAAGTATCAGAATGATAACATATAGCTTTACATCGTTGCATCAAGACTACGCCCATGGCATATCTGATTACATTGGTTTGAATATCAAATGGCTATTGTAAATTTGGCAGTGCCAAAACTAGTGTGGTTCTTATCTTTTCCTTCAATGTATTGAAGGATTTTTGTTTCTTTCTTCCCCATTGAAAGACTTGTTTAACACTTGTTAATGCATTTAGAAGAGATTCTATGTATGAAAAATTAGTAATGAATTTCCTCCAGTACTTTACTGCTCCTAAGAAGCTATTGACTTTTGTGACAGTAGTTGGCTTGGGCCATTTCACAATGACTTCTACTTTTGTAGGGTCTAATTTTAGTTGACCATTCCCTACAATGTAACCCAAATATACTAGAGAGGTTTTTCCAAATTCACATTTAGACATTTTTACATATAGCTTCTCCTTATTCAAGAGTTCAAAGACCGTCTTGACATGCTTTATACGATCTTCCCATATTCGACTAAAGATCAATATATCATCTAAATAGATTATAAAAAATCATTTATGTAGGGTTTGAATGCATCATTCATTAACCTCATAAATGTTGTTGGTGCATTGCATAACCCAAATGGCATAACTAACCATTCGAACAATCCTTTCTTAGTCTTGAAATTCGTTTTTCCATATGCCACCTTCTGCAATTATGGTATGATGTTAACCACTTCTCAAATCCATCTTAGTGAAATAAAAAATATTATTTAATTCATCCAATAAATCATCAATTCTTGGAAGAGGATAACAATTCTTTATCGTAATCTTGTTCATGGCTTAGAATTCAATACACATCCTCCATGTTCCATATTTATTTGGAACTAATAAAATAGGAGAACCACACGGAGAGGAGCTTGGCTTGATGATTCATTTATCGAACAACTCTTGAACTTGCTTCTTAATTTCTTCATTTTGGATCATTGGTGACCTGTACATTCCAATGTTTGGAAGCGGAGCATCCTTCTACAAATATATTTCATGTTCAGCCTCCCTCTTAGGATGAAACGCTGTAGGTTCCTGAAACAACTCATCATAGTTAGATATGATGTTAACCAACTCCTCTTTATGATCTGGATCACAATCTGATAAATCATTTTGTTGTAGGAAAATCTGCCTGCGGACAAGTAGATCGACCTCTAGAGCTTGACCTTAACCCTAGACAGAAAAATGCTTAACGTGGACACTGAATTTCCTTCAAATCTATCTGAACTAACACATGAGAAGGAAGGATGATAGAAGTACCTGTTATCGACGTTTGTCCCTGCACGCTCTGAGTTGCGCTCCAATATATTTCTCCTCGCTGAGTTCTGTGGACAAAGCAACATACCACTACTTCCTACTCTATTGATATTAGCTTGAAAACACATCTACCATTTAAATGATAAGTTCATGTAACATCAGACACAAATTAGAAAGAAACAGGCCAAGCGTGTCATATTAATGAGAATAACGACAACAGTACTTACAATCGTAGATGCGAATGCAACAGCTTCGTCAAGTCCTCTTCGTCTAACCCTTGCCTGAAAGATCCATGACCTGGATGACAACAGCTTCACTGATCACTCTCGTTTGGCTGACTGTAAGTTTCCTCCAAGATCATAAGTTTCACATATTCAATTCTCCTTCCTCCTTTCCACCATCATAGAGCCTACTTATATAGGTTGGGAGGAGTCTAACCTCTTGAGTTATGTTTAGAACCAATTGGGAACCTTCTCCATAGATCAGGGATCTGTTGATGAGAACAAGAATTCGAGTACAACTGCTTCCTAATATCGAATGTTCATTCCCTTATTCTTCTCAACGGGCTAACAACTGACTCAGAATAGGGAGCGCTCCTTCAGAAGGGTTCTCAGAGCGTTGTAACGCTCCTTGGCAAGCATAGGGAAGCTCCAGCGCTCTTAAGATGAGCAGCGCTCCTCCAAAAGGGTCTAAGGGGCATTGTAACGCTCCCCAAGACATCATAGGGTAGCGCCAGCGCTCCTGTAGCTGTATTAGGGGAGTGTTCCCTCTCCAAACCTCAGTTTCAGGGCTCCTTTCAGGTGTCAAGATTCTTTTGATCCCAGTAAACCAGTTCTCTTCCTTCAAATGAGTCATGTAATATGTCATAAGTGCTTCCTTAGTGTCGTTATCACGGCATCATGTCTGAACATTGTTTGCGACACTAGTGATCAACTTGCGACACTTGCGAAAGCTGAAGGGAAGATGCGACACTTACGACAATTGATAGGGACAATGCGATACTTATTCATCTGAGCAATTTCGACGTGTAACAGAATGCCCCCCAAAGTATGAAGTCAGAAGATTCGAACTGATGACTGAAATGCTTTGTACACGTTCAAGCAAGGGTATAGACTCAGAGAACCTAACGAAAGCTGCACACAAACATCCAACAAATATCATGACAAGTTTCAAAACCCAAGGCAGGCATACCTATGCTTGGATGATTCAAGACTCAGTAGGATATGGCCGCCATAAAATACACTGCGGATCCATAATTGTATTGATAAAAAGGTATAGCCACTGAAAATACACTGTGGATCTATACTCTAATGACATGAACTGATCGTAGCCATGAAGAATACACAGTGGATCTACGAGATGACAAGACATAGCCACGACCAATACAAAGTGGATCTATGTAACAATGTATGTGTTCTTAGTCCAGAACTCCTTCGCAACCTGGGTGAAATATATATCAAAGTGAATTACTCAACCCAGGGTCTTCTTACCAATCCCAACATGGTACGAATCTGACCATGTGAATAGATGTCTTGATGTCGAACATGGAAGAAACCACTTGATTACCGGTCGATGAGGTAAATCGTTAACAAGTGCGAGGGAGATCACCATTAATGCCAGTGATTCCCAAGGTACCTTAGTACATTCCACTGAACATGAATAGATGAGCTGAAGTCGAACATTCGTGGAATCATTCGATCAGGGGTCAATGATGCAAACCCACTGTCGAATGTGAGGAGGCTTGCCATTGAGGCATGCAGGTCCCAAAGTACTAAATGGTTTCTAAGCCTAATTCCTAGATAGTGTGTTGAAGTCGACAGGAATAGACTCGTCGAGGGAGGGCCTTGATGTATCCCCCATCAACGACACGAAACGGTCATAAAGATGTAATTGGTAGATCAAAAGAACACGAACTGACACGGGTTGTGAGACAAGATATTCGGGATGGTTGACTCTTGAGGTGGATACTTCCCTTGAACACTGAGGCACAACAGCAAAACATGACATGGACCAAAACTATGCAGTGGGTACCGTGACTTGCGTCGGGTGACTCAAAGGAGCGAAAGGAAACTCAGAAGATTGGCTCAGTGCAGAGGTTCAGCGGATTATGATGTATGCAAAATGACAAAGTGCCATGTTCAAGGTCGACTCTAAGAAGTGCTAGATGATGTTCTCAAGAGACTGCTTGGCTTGCTCCTTTCAATTTTTCCCCCATCCAGATAGATGAGTACCTCTTTTTGATTTAATGAGCTCGAGGAGGATAACACATGCTCGATATAACTCACCTTTGGTAAGTTCCTCTTCCTTTGTTTAACAAACCAGAAGAAGTAAGGGTTCGTTCCCATATGGGTCTGTCGATGTGTGCTTTAACGAGTCCAAAGACAGAAAACTCGAAGGTTTTTCGGGATTATAGAGTTTGGAAAAACACTTAAAAGAGAATTCTCTCAGTTCCTTTTTCGTACAGTAGTCCAACGAGACCGAAAAAGGGTTAAACTATCGCTCGAAAGATGTTCTTTCTGACCTTTTAACGAGTGTGAAAGAAAGCAAGATCACTCGACAATCTTTTCATATTTAGAGAGTCTGAAAAGGGTTTAAAGTAGACTCCAGGGGGGTTCCTTTTTCGTGTGATGTATCTGTACGGGTCCGAAAAAGTGATAAAAGTTTACCCGGTTACGTTCTCATATTGTCGAGCTTGAGAACGAACTAAGACCATGCTCATGAATACGACAAGGTGAATGATTCATTAGAACTGCCAAGAATCCTGCAATGTCAGAAGCTGCAAACCAGATATTAGTGAATCCATTTACACCATCAGAGAAACCCAAAATGATCATAGCTTATAAAAAATGAAATTTTATATATAGCAATTGACTCAAAAACTCATTTACCATTTTCATTTGCAAGAATTTGTGGAGTGTTGGAGAATCTCGATTGGAGCAAATCTTGTTTTTCTCGGTGCCGGAGCTACGATCGACCATTTTTCTCACCATTCAAACCAGGTAGGTGCTTTTCCTTCACTCTTTCAATTGTATGGTTTCAAGTTGATTTTCATGGCATAATTAATTTAAAACACAAAGCCCTAGGTCGTCCATTTTAAACCAAATCGTCCTCCTTTCAAAAGTTGATGAAATGGGGGGACTCTTTCACAAAAATGTATTGGGGAAGGGTAGTTGTGATGTCTACACCCTTACACTTGATTAGACCGGCCATTTTATTCAAAGAAATTCATAGAAACTTCCCCCAAAGGGCCCACGCACCCCCTCAAGTCGTTTTTCATTTTTACCACGTTTTAATCGTTGTTTGGTAAATATTAAAGGGTGTGGTGGTAAAAAAGGATGATTGGCTGCTTTTAGATGTCATGGGCATTCGATTTTATGTTTTAAAATGCTTTTTGAAAATCGCCGAAATCACAAAAACGTGGGAAATGATGCAAATTTTGATTTTTTGTTTTGTAGGTGTATTCGGCAATCATGATCGAATGGAAAGAGCGAGAGCATGAAATGGATGATTTAGCCGCTCTACGAAGTCCCCGTACACGGGCCGCTTTGAGGGCCTGTGGCTTGCTCAAGTTTTTTAAATTGCAAAAAATGAAAAGAGAGATTCTACTGCTTGAGCACATGATTGGCTTGTGGGATGTTACGGAACAGGGATTCCGCATTGGTACACAACTCCTGACTATTGAGTTGGAGGATGTGTACATTCTGACCGGCCTCTCGAAAAGAGGGGTTCCCATAGCTTTTACAGGATAGAGGGCATTACCTGAGCAGGTAGACGTGTATCTGGCACGTCACTGTGTTCCGGGAGAAAGATTGGTAGGGGGCATGATCCCTATCAAGGATATACGAGATCTGCCTCTCCGATCGATATTGTTTGCTATCACAAGTGTGACTGGTAGAACCAGTGCTCATTTGGCCTCAAGATCACAGGTGGTCTATGCAGTTCAGTGTTTAGAACCAACACTGTTCAATTGGAGTGCGGCGTTCCTTCGGAATGTGAAGGAACAAATCTCTCGATGCAGGAATGGTCAGAAACAGCTCGGATATGGCTCGTTCTTAGTCTCATTTTTCTTGGAGCGCATCCCTCAGATGCAGCCTCAGATCGCACTGGAAGTACGACCAGTGGATGAGCCTCGTATGGAGAGATGGACTAGTCTGTCTCCTAGACTAGTCTCGGAGTCAGAATTTCATTTTACTGGTGACTTCTTCGCCTGGTTGAGACGACAGTACCTCTGGATAGAGGACTTCCCCTACGCTGACGTAGACTTCCGTGGGAGTATGGATCTGATTTTACCCACGGGAGAAGATTGGGACGAGTCAGGT
>JASDQU010101896.1:390245-401246 GCA_032191745.1 Picea mariana
CACGAGACTTGTATGTACTAGCTACACATGCATTTCTTGTACATATACACTAGTATGTATGAGTTTTCTTGACTTACTTACTTATAATGTTGGTTAATTGTTATGAATGTGTGAACCATGTTTCTTTTCCTTTGTACCATAAGATACCTTAACTTCGAGAGGAAGTTTCTTGAAGGGTGGGTGTATGTAACAACTCTAGTTGAATATATGCTTAGGGATTATTAAGTAAAAATTTATTAGGTAATTAAATTTTCTAACATATTATTAACTAAACAAAGATTGGTATAACGATATTAATTAAATATTTATTAATTAATTAATTGTTATAATTTTGATTAATTAATTAATTACCTATTACATCCAATGACATGGTTATTAAATTTAAGAGGGTTGATAAATTTAATTGTTTAATTAAAGGATTATGTATATGGAGGGGATAAGAAGCATTAAATGTAAGGATAAGAAACATTAATAATCAGATAAGACAATGAATGTAAGGATAAGGAAAGGGGGAGGAGAAAAGGGTCCGTGAAGGAGGGATATGAAGGGAGGAGTCTTACGGAAGGAGGAGGATTTTTATTTTGAGGGTTCTCCTGGATTTGTTGGTTCAGAGTTGGAGTTCTGTAGTCGGGGAAGGAACATTACGGGGGGGCACCGGTTTGCTGGGGGTTTTTGGCACGGGGGCCAGGATATCCATATGGTATCCTAGAGCTAGGAAGTTGTCCTAGATGGTAGGGAGGAAACACAGTTTGGGCAGAGTTGATCAGTGCATCAAGCTGGGCAAGGCAGCAGCAGGAAGGTCAACAAGACAAGCAGAAGTTTAGCATCAGACCAAGGTATTTTAATTTACGTATTTGTTTTATGCATTTAAGGAATATGAAGTGTTATAAGGTTTTCCGTAAGCTATTATGTTCAGCTCAATAAATTTTATATATCCTGGTTTTGGTTATATGTTGATTATGAAGTAAAATAAATGTTAGGTTAACATTCCTTATATTAAATTCTTCTGGGTCTTATAAGGCTTTGTGGATCCGAACCCTACAAAATCATATTGAATATAATGAATGAAGAAGACCAAACATGGAGGATGAAGAAAAGGCATAATAAGAAGTTGAATATTGGACCAATTCAAAGATTAGTTGAAGAGATCATAAGTATTCATTAAGGGCGAGTATGAAGGAATAGTTCATATTTGTAATATATGAATAATGTATAATGTATATGAGTGCATAATTTTAATGATGTAGACCATAAATAAAATTATGCGTATGAGTGAAAGATGAGGATAAAGAGATATATTAGGGATGAGGATCTCATGGAATGAGTTGAGAGATTTAGGAAGATATTACTGGAGAAAGTTATGCATATGGTTTGAACTAATCATATAATTATGACATAGTTGTTAGTTCCACATATAATTATATAAAGTGACCAATTATACAATAAAAATATACATGAGAATGATTTAATTAATAGAATTTTCTCGTTTGGGGGTTTCTTATGCTAAAATTCATGTCTCCCTTGCTTGATATTTCTGTGATTTTTATTGATTGCTAATTTATTTATAATTGTTTTTAGACCTTAATACCAACAAAGGAGTGATGAAAATATTGCAAAGGGGCACGAAGGAACTATGGCCTAAGTCACCTATTGTAATTGAATATTATTATAAATTTGACATAACTCAAAGTGAAAAGTTTGCAACCTATAAATTTTATGTGAATCCCATCAACGTACATGACCCCTTTCACATGCTTGAGAAGGCCTTTGTATCTCTAATACTAGTATAGAGTATTCTCCATCAATACACCAAGAAATAATAATTGTATAAGAGAGATATCAATTTGGTGAAGGTAGAGGGGTGAAGAAGGGAAATGGTGGAGAAGTACCCAACCCCAAGAAGTCCAAGGCTATCTTTTGAACCACCTCAAACATTTGGGACAATATTGATTTCACCAGTCCATGAAGTGAAAAGAAGAACTAAGGTAACAAATGAGATTTTGATGGTGACTATACAAAAATATTTCGAAACATGTAGTGTGAAGGGGATTGAATCAGCTTTTATTGATGTTCTTGAGGATTTGAGATATTCAAGCCCCGAGGAGAACTCATCAAGAGAAGGATATATGATTATGTGCCACAATTATCAACATCATGCTAGTAATATGCATAGCATAGAGGGAGGTAGTGCTAATAGGAAAAAAAATGAATGTTTTTTCATGGAAATAAATACCTGAAGAACTAGGATAACACATCAGTTTATTGAAAATCTGAAGGATCTGAAGTAAGATATGAAAAAAGAGTGATGAATCGACAAATTCAAATTTAATTTTATGAATCAAAATTTTAAATGGATGAGTTATGAAAAGAATCAAGGTGAGAATATGAGGCCAAAGATTTAGATGGGTTAAAAAAACCATTTCCAATGTGGACAATGTGTGTCCTTTATTCATTGAATCATACAATTTTATTTTTGTAAACATGCATGCATGGTGAAGAAGATGCAGGTTGTTCTACTATCCAAGGATAAAGAGATGACTATCTTGAAATATAAGTTCAAGATCCAAAATACTAGATTTGAGAGCAAGACAACAATGATCACGAATGAAACAACAATACATTATGAGATTATAACATTGGTGTTGGTGTTTTCTTTGAAGAAAGGGTGAGAAAATCCCTAAAATTTGTGGTTGTAACAGAGATATAGACACAACGGATTACAAAACAACAAACCCTAGTTCTTTATGAAAGAATTATATTCTAATATCTTTTCTATTTAGTAAGAGTAACATGCATGCAACAAAAAAGGGACACGAAGAACAATAGATGCAATTAATAAATGAAATCTTGTACCCAATGAACAAATAATATATGAATACACATGTGGAGAAAATATTTGAATATCAAAATCCTTTGGTGGCCTCTCCATGGGAGGGTCCTTCTTCTTTCACATGTTTGTGGATATAGGTTATGACTCTCCTCTTTGATGGATAAAAGTGATGGTGAGATATAGTGATACATTCTAAGGGAATTTCAGAAGGACTTTATTAATTTCAATCATGGAAGGATGTTGGTTTGTTTCGTGTTTACACACATCTTTCTTAACACTAGGGGATTGAATACCCAGGGTTCATCCAGAGTTGACCAATAAAAAACCCAAGGCATCGACATATCAATCCTCAACCAAGACTGAGAAAGGTCTCACCTGACATGCCATGAGGATCACATAGGCCATATGGTCTTCTGTTAGTGATGAAGTACTAATCACACAGAGATCCACTAAGGATTTCATTCATGTTATTCATTGTAGCTTGTTTAACATATGACAAAATATAATAGAAACAACACATTCAATAAGACACATAATTGGCACATAATAGGTTCAAAATCATTGTAGCTTTATTATCATCCTCATTCAATAATTCACATACATACATTAAGAAACTCATTCATGGACAACAATAGAGCCTTGATCGCTTATCCATTTTCCCAATATTACATGGCAGAGCACCATGCACGTTCTTTGTAGTCATCAATTGGCATAGAATTGGACCTATAGTCAGAGACATTACAAAGGATAAGGTTAGAGTGAGATTGATAACATCAATATGACTATCACAAAATAAATTCACATGTTCAGAAGATAACTAGCTAACTCTCTTTCTATTTTAATTTCTATACTTTCTCTACTTCTCAACTCTAGTGCTCTGTCTCTTTTAGTTCTTCCCCACTCATTCCTCTAGTTGTTAGTCCTGCATGCTCCTATCACCTTCCAACATTACACATAGACCTTCTGGAATCGAGCCACTCTTAATTACCTTTCCAGCTCATCTAATTTCTCCTCCACATTCCCTCATGCTGTTGGAAGTAATCATTCTATGATATTTCCTAAAGATTCTTTTCTTGATTCCAATGTGCACACATTTTATTCTTTATTTCTAGTGTGTATCACAAAACTTAGGAAGCAATTCATTTGCAAAAATCAAACTGGAATTCATTAACACAACTTGATCTAGCACACATGCCTCTTGTTACCCCTCATGCAACTACTTGAGTTTGAGTGATATTTACCAAAATGTTCCGGTCGGAATAGGCCCTCGCCACTATTACTTGGCTTGTCCTCAAGCCAAATGCCTCATGTAATGACCTATGCAACAAATGGAACTATGTTCCTAAGTTCCTACACAAACTCCTTGAATTGGAAATCAGGTTGATTGAGGGTGCCCTAGAGTTCCTGCATTAGCCGAGCAACTACATCAACATCAATTGTTCTGACCCGAGGGGCTATCAGATCCATTGCTTTCATATTCTCAATCGAGGGTTTGACAAAAACCTATGCATCTATGATCTGGGTTTGAAATATTAAGGCCTTATTAGCCACAATATTGATGAGTTCAAATATACTTTGTTGCTCAGGTTGAGCTACACTAATATCTTTTGTATTAGATGCAATGATTTTCATCACAATGATGCACTCTCCTAGGTATAATGAATCGATGCTACTCTTCAATTTTGTTCTCACTCATGAAATCTATCCATAAAGTGAAGCTACAGTCTACCATCCATGAAATGTCATGCCGCCTACTGAGGTCATCCCAGACATCAACTTCATTTGTTGCAACTTGTTTCTACAACTATATCTAATCTAGTGCTAACTGGTCAATACATGCATGGAGTGGTTTATTATGATATTACCGAACATGAATGTGCTTGAAAATCCCTTTATGTTTATGTGGTTTCAATATATCTCAGTGTACTTTCTCACTCTTACAAACCTATAATTAAACCTCATCCAAACTAGTGAATACATATGTATGATGTGATAGAAGGGATTTATACTATAGTTTATCTGCAGTGTGCAAGATGGCCTCAACAAGATGCATTTGTTGTAGGTTATGTCAGGAAGCTTCAAGTTCCTATCCTGCATTTGATTCCTACTACAATTGAAATCTAATGTCTACATGGCTCAAAGACTCTTGGTTGAACCGAAGGCATAATTGTTTATGCTCATAGGTGAGAGTTGGGTTCCTCTCCCCAAGCTCGTAGATCATGGTAGTCACTAATCTCTACAACTCAGTAGTAGGGACCTAGTAAAAGTTGAACGTTGTCTTGGACGAGTAAGAGGGAATGATAGCAAGTGGGATGACACAAAAAATTCTTTGGTGGCTCTATCTTGAAGTGTCGATGGATTGGGATTTTGAGGAAGGAGAATACATGGTGATGGTAAAGCATGTTGTTTTCCTAGAGTGTCCACCTTCCACAAGATATCATTTTGGAATGCTTATTGTTTTTCCAATCGAACATGAAGTTAATTCATCATTTTAGTTATTTGTCACTTTAAACTTGGGGAGCAAGTCATTTCCTTCATCATGGTAGTGGTGCATCTATGTTTACCTGAACAAGGCTAGACCTTTGTCTAATATGAAGCTACTAGGACCTATTTGACGATTGGAGTCATTGGGGGTGAGGGTGGTCGATCCCCCTATGGGATGAAGTCAAGGTTGATAGGGGATTGAATCTTATTTTTAGATGATCGCTTATTATTTTCAAACGTTTGAACTTCTACATCTGACCCATCATTTCTCTGCATGCGTTCATTTGAAAGGGAAGAATCACATTGCTTGGACGCATTAACCTAGTCTTGGTGTCAGGAAGTATCCATATCCCACTTATTTTCTTGGTATCTCTTAGTTTTAACTTGAAACTCATATTTAACCTTCGAGAATGGTGGTCAATAGTCCATCGACCACTCTGCAACTCCCTCCATGATGTCCCTTTCCATAATGCAGAATGGGAGCTCAAATTCTTTGTTTTATGTGGATATGTGGGGAGATATGAAAACATTATAGAAATCACATTTAAATTCAATATAATTATCATACCTATCGAAGAGGTGGGTAGGGATGTGTACCCGCTCATCGAAATCTATAATCAATAGTGTGATCCATTGAGGGAAGGATTTGGTAAAGATTACCTACACCTCGAGATTCTTTGAATGTCGGAGACTCAAGAATCGAGGGGAAATCAATGAGGGGGAGCCCTCCATGCCTTTTGAAAATCCCGGTGGTGGTTTCCATATCATGATTTCCAAACAAATGATTACCCAACTGTAGTGAAATTTCTTATCTCGTTCTTGAACATCAAGGAAGTAGATGATGAACTCATTGAGAAGCTATGGGCTCGAGGCCATCTAAGTCCCTTTAACACATCATTCTGTTGTGAGGAATACTCCTATACTACATTCATATTTTTGACACTTGCATATGATCTTGCATGACAACAACTTTATGGGAAACCAGATTGCTAGGTTATTAATTTTGGGGATTACAACCCCCCGCTTTCCTCTGTGTGTGACAAATAGAGAATATACCTCCTCTTAAGAAATGTCCTTTGATATAAGGGTATCTATAGGATATTCTCCAAAAATGGGGAGGAAAACAATCTTGTAGATGATGTTTTGGTCAATAATATAGGGTTGGTCCAATCATATCTATCCCCCATGCAATCTGGTGAGGAGGAAGTGGATGCATGACTAAACAACATGAGCAAAACCAAAGTGTGGACATTTGAGAAATGAGAGAGTGCCAAATTTCCTTAGATACTTCGCCCATTCCTAAGTCACTAATCATTCATTTACATATTATTTTTGTACGACCTTTGTATATTTGTCGAACTGGAATTCAGAAAACTGATTGGAATCCCTGATGTTATAGTCAACACATTCTAGCAGGGGAATCTTCTCAAATGTAGACCCTTCAAACTATACACCACATGGTATCATGGGATCGAGAATTGGTTGTTCCTTCAAGGCCTTAGGCTTTATTTAGGCATGGGGTTTTCTAGACGAGGCCATATCAGATATGGTGACTGTGTAATTATCAACCATGCCCAGGTTGGAATTCAACATGGAAAAATGATTTAGAATAGGGTTCTGCACTTTTGTCTACGAACACCTTAAAAAGAGAGGATTGAAGATCACTCTCCAAATTTGGGGAGATAAGGAGGCAGAAAACTCCACTCACCCTGAAGATAATGAATCCATATTGCACGTGTCTTTCATCGAATGTGGATTTATTTCCGCATGTTTTTATTTAGTTGGCTAGTACTATGTTCCATTTTATTCATCAAATTCATCATGATGGACAACAATTAATCGTTGTATCCTTAATGCCAAGATTTTCATGAGTCCCAAAAATCAACCCCTACTTTATTCTCACTCAGGAAAATTGTCCTCTTTTTAGCGACATTAATTATCATATATTCCCAAAATTGGATGAAGTTTACACTGTGTAACTACCTCTCAGATTGACCATTAATGTCATAAATATTTTTCCATCGCCATATCTTTTAAATTGATGATGATTTAGAAAAACTCGTTCATGCATAAGTATCATTCTTCAGGGGTGATGCACATTCTCTTGTGTACCCTTACCTTATCCCCTTCTAAACTAATTGGTTGTCGAGATCCCTAGAAAGTTTCATCATATCCCCATAGGTTCCCACCCAGTCAAGTTTCTCCATGGAGTTGTTGGAATAAGCTCAGTTGGTTTTAGTAGTGTCCACTGACTAACTAGTTCAATGTCACTTATTCCTAGCTCATATGTTTTCTCAATGGGGTTGGGGAAGAGGGAAGAAAGGAACGCTTCTTCGGTTTCTATAGATGGAGTAACTTTTTCCACCTGTTGTTCACGCAACTTCCTTATCTGTGCAATATCGAATCGGGGGATCGAGGGTAAAGAGTGCTTTCTCGGCAACACGCACTGGGACTTCAAATATATATGGTGGACCCTACAATATTTCTTGGATATCCATCACCTTCCGCAAGAGCATGTGTATCAACGAATATCGACATTTGATATGGATATTTTCCTCATTGAAGATGCCATGGATACCCACTTATGGGGAGGGTATCAATGCACTTCCCACCATAACGCAAGTATTTATATTATAATTGTATCAAGGGAACGTACCTAGTGGTTTTCATGGATATGTTTCATCCTAGAAATAAATGCATCCATAGGGTATGACCCATCAAATCGGTAGGATCCAAATTCTTCTTCATTCACTTTGGTGGTAATGTGAATGCATCGCCTCATTGATACTTCATACAGTTTCTTCTGCCACCTCTCCATGGCGTCCTATGAATCAATATAATAGGATATCATGCTCCACAAACTTAGATCCCCATCCACCATGGGACTGACATAATATTCCCTACAACCCGTGATCTTATAGATATTATTAATAATCTATCTTCACACATGTTCATCCACCAACTCATTGCACATTTCCCCTTCATTGGGATCTAGAGGTGAAATCATGTGTAGGGTGTCTATCTCAAAAAATATTTGTCGCTTCTTCAAATTCAAAACAACATTGTTTTCAAAGGCCCAATCAGTGCCAAGTAAGGTGGGGTATGGGTCAAAATCATCCATAATTTATCTCACTTCAAATCCATACTTCATCCTCACCCATTATGTATGAACCTCAACGTGGTCTAGTTTTCCTATACGTTAGATCGTTTATTTATTTTGCAATCGTAGCTATATGGGAAAAATGACCAAATCCATTTTACTCATCAACTCCCAAGACTTTTTCGGTAGTATGTTCATGTCAGAACCTAGATCCAACATGACTCCATCAATTTCATAACTCCAAATTTCAGCTATCATCTTGAATTCTCTACATGTGCTCTTATGTTTACTAACCTAACACAGATCCCTATCTATTAGGGGAATATATATCACTCTATTTGTCTTGTCTTCCCCAATGTAGATTGCTAACATCTGTGTTAACATTTTTGTAGCATCAAAACCATTTAAAAATATCAAACAACAAAGTAAGAAGTTACTTACTTGATCTGTTGTCTTTGTATCATAACCAAAGTTGCGCAGTTCTTCTTCATGCATCATTCTCTTCAACTCCTCATGAATTTTTTCCTCCATAACACTTTTCTCTGTGCATCGCAAATCTTCTTCTCTATGTGGTTCTTCCAAAAAATGTTTCATTGTGCATTGTATCTCTTTGCACATGCAAGCTTCCTCCAATGACCTTTGCATCGTGTGTTGTATTTATTCATGGGTGTAAGCCTCTTCCAGCAACCTCTATGTCACTCATTGGAATTATTCATGAATCTAGGCCTCCTCAAGAGACCTTTGTGTCACGACGTGCAACTCCTCTTGTGCTCATTCTTTTCAAGGTCCCTTTGCACATTGCAAAAAAATTTCTTATGTTTAGTAGTGTCGAGCATAAGAGGGGGTTGTGTTTCCTTTCTCATCTTCCCCTCTAGACTTTGACCCAAGATTTCACCATGCTCAAATTACATTCCTGTCTTCACTCCTCCTCAAGTTGTCACCCATATATCAAGATCCTCATCCTTCTTCTCGTTCTTGTGCAACTCTATAGTCACCATATTTCAACGTCTCTTCTTCTCCTCCGAATTTTTAAACAAGTTAGGACCATCCTCTGTAACATGCTTGAGGATGTAACAATACTCGCAGAGAGCACATGGTTTGGTATAGAACCTTGACACATTTCCAATCTCTCTATAGTTAAATCAAGTGGGGATTTTTCCTCCCCCTTCTCCATAATCTCATCCGCGACTGCATCCATAGCCACCTCTGTGAGCTCCTTCATAGCCATCTCTTTCATCAATACCATGATAATAACTCTTCTATTCTTCATGCACCTGGAATACATCATGAGTATGGTATTGCATAAGATGAAGTGACTGGAAATTGTTTACTTTAGGCCCCACGAACTTGCAGAATTCATAGAATGAAGTATGATGTGTCTTCTTATATTTCTCCAATTTTGCGAAACAAGGTGGTACATGGACCCACTATCTACAAATTTCACACCATTCCATCTGAGGCCCAATTTCAAATGGACTTAGCGTTCCCATCACCAAAACATTTTCAATTATAGGGAACTCATCTCAGTTATTCCTCTTAGACCAACAAGTTGTACACCATACATGCTTGCACAATACATTTTTCTTCTCCATGTATTGCACCTGTATCATCATATTGTCCGGTTGCAACTGCACCTGCACCAATATTGTCTATGTCTCTCCTCCACCCAGTGTAGCCTCCAAGCACATTATAATTTCCACTACTTTTGCTTGAGTCTCCACCTTCTATTTGGTGAGTGGAACTCTGATATGTGTAAGTAACCCAACAATAAATTACCATTCGCTATGTTGTACATCCTAGATTTGGAACGTCAACCTATCCAATAAAATGCTGAATTGTTGGTCATAATCCCACACGATTTCTCCTTGTTTTAGCTTAATCTCCTTGTTATCTGTAATACATTTATATTATTACTTAGGATTTTGAAATTCCTTTATCAAATCCCTCTTGATTTCTCTTAGGGACCTTGTCTATCCTATTGGTGCAGTGGTTTTTTACCTCATATAACACGTCAGGGATCTGTCCCTAATTGTGGTCTGCAATTTTGCAATCTTCGATGCCTCATATGTGATCCTATTCACAGACCATATCACCTTACACATGAACCAATTTTTCTTTGCATATTCTTTATCCATTCCATGGAACATGGGTAATCTAATATTACTATCTTGATTCTCCATCCTCAATCTCGAACTATTTCCTCTGATTTGAAAATTGGGTGTTGAGATTCTGAATAGTTATAGTCATCTTGGATAAGTTGCATTGAATTCATTTTCTTCTTCACCTATCACTTCTCTTATGTATTCTTCTTCTACTCTTGTCTCTAATACAATCGTCTCACTATATGTTGTTCTTTCTTATTGGTTATAAATGTGCAAAGGGGATGGTTCAGGGGGGATAACTCCATTTTCATCTAACATTTCTTGTGAGGTGACCCAAAGATTTTCCTACCTGTAGTCACGCAAGACCATATTCTATCACTAATTACTCTTCCCTACCACTAAGGGATCCTCCATATTCTTCTCCTTCTCTTATGCCTCTACTCTCTACCTCATCTTCGTCATACATTGTGACACTCCCCAAATTC
>JASDQU010101896.1:401266-412369 GCA_032191745.1 Picea mariana
AGAAACATTAATAATCGGATAAGACAATGAATGTAAGGATAAAGAAAGGGGGAGGAGAAAAAGGTCCGTGAAGGAGGGATATGAAGGGAGGAGGCTTACATAAGGAGGAGGATTTTTATTTTGAGGGTTCTCTTGGATTTGCTGGTTCAGAATTAGAGTTCTGTAGTCGGGGAAGGATCATTACGGGGGGGCACCGGTTTGGTGGGGGTTTTTGGCATGGGGGCCAGGATATCCATATGGTATCTTGGAGCTAGGAAGCTGTCCTAGCTAGCAGGGAGGAAACACGGTTTAGGCAGAGTTGATCAGTGCATCAAGCTGGGCAAGGCAGCAACAGGAAGGTCAACAAGACAAGCGGAAGTTTAGCATCAGACCAAGGTATTTTAATTTACGTATTTGTTTTATGCATTTAAGGAATATGAAGTGTTATAAGGTTGTCCATAAGCTATTATGTTCAGCTCAATAAATTTTATATATGCTGGTTTTGGTTATATCCTGATTATGAAGTAAAATAAATGTTAGGTTAACATTCCTTATATTAAATTCTTTTGGGTCTTATAAGGCTTTGTGGATCCGAACCCTACAAAAATCATATTGAATATAATGAATGAAGAAGACCAAACATAGAGGATGAAGAAAAGGCATAATAAGAAGTTGAGTATTGGACCAATTCAAAGATTAGTTGAAGAGATCATAAGTATTCATTAAGGGTGAGTATGAAGGAATAGTTCATATTTGTAATATATGAATAATGTATAATGTATATGAGTGCATAATTTTAATGATGTAGACCATAAATAAAATTATGCGTATGAGTGAAAGATGAGGATAAAGAGATATATTAGGGATGAGGATCTCATGGAATGAGTTGAGAGATTTAGGGAGATATTACTGGAGAAAGTTATGCATATGGTTTGAACTAATCATATAATTATGACATAGTTGTTAGTTCCACATATAATTATATAAAGTGACCAATTATACAATAAAAATATACATGAGAATGATTTAATTAATAGAATTTTCCCGTTCGGGGGTTTCTTATGCTAAAATTCATGTCTCCCTTGCTTGATATTTCTGTGATTTTTATTGATTTCTAATTTATTTATAATTGTTTTTGGACCTTAATATCAACAAAGGAGTGATGAAAATATTGCAAAGGGGCACGAAGGAACTATGGCCTAAGTCACCTATTGTAATTGAATATTATTATAAATTTGACATAACTCAAAGTGAAAAGTTTGCAACCTATAAATTTTATGTGAATCCCATCAACATACATGACCCCTTTCACATGCTTGAGAAGGCCTTTGTATCTCTAATACTAGTATAGAGTATTCTCCATCAATATACCAAGAAATAATAATTGTATAAGAGAGATATCAATTTGGTGAAGGTAGAGGGGTGAAGAAGGGAAATGGTGGAGAAGTACCCAACCCCAAGAAGTCCAAGGCTATCTTTTGAACCACCTCAAACATTTGGGACAATATTGATTTCACCAGTCCATGAAGTGAAAAGAAGACCTAAGGTAACAAATGATATTTTGATGGTGACTATACAAAAATATTTCGAAACATGTAGTGTGAAGGGGATTGAATCAGCTTTTGTTGATGTTCTTGAGGATTTGAGATATTCAAACCCCGAGGAGAACTCATCAAGAGAAGGAGATATGATTATGTGCCACAATTATCAACATCATGCTAGTAATATGCATAGCATAGAGGGAGGTAGTGCTAATAGAAAAAAAAAATGAATGTTTTTTCATGAAAATAAATACCTGAAGAACTCGGATAACACATCAGTTTATTGAAAATCTAAAGGATCTGAAGTAAGATATGAAAAAAGAGTGATGAATCGACAAATTCAAATTTAATTTTATGAATCAAAATTTTAAGTGGATGAGTTATGAAAAGAATCAAGGTGATAATATGAGGTCAAAGATTTAGATGGGTTAAAAAAACCATTTCCAATGTGGACAATGTGTGTCCTTTATTCATTGAATCATACAATTTTATTTTTGTAAACATGCATGCATGGTGAAGAAGATGCATGTTGTTCTACTATCCGAGGATAAAGAGATGACTATCTTGAAATATAAGTTCAAGATCCAAAATACTAGATTTGAGAGCAAGACAACAACGATCACGAACGAAACAACAATACATTATGAGATTATAACATTGGTGTTTGGTGTTTTTTTTGAAGAAAGGGTGAGAAAATCCACAAAATTTGTGGTTGTAACAGAGATATAGACACAACGGATTACAAAACAACAAACCCTAGTTCTCTATGAAAGAAATATATTATAATATATTTTCTATTTAGTAAGAGTAACATGCTTGCAACAAAAAAGGGACACGAAGAACAATAGATGAAATTAATAAATGAAATCTTGTACCCAATGAACAAATAATATATGAATACATATGTGGAGAAAATGTTTGAATATCAAAATCCTTTGGTGGCCTCTCCATGGGAGGGTCCTTCTTCTTTCACATGTGTGTGGATATAGGTTATGACTCTCCTCTTTGATGGATAAAAGTGATGGTGAGATATAGTGATACATTCTAAGGGAATTTCAGAAGGAATTTATTAATTTCAATCATGGAAGGATGTTGGTTTGTTTCGTGTTTACACACATCTTTCTTAACACTAGGGGATTGAATACCCAGGGTTCATCCAGAGTTGACCAATAAAAAACCCAAGGCATCGACATGTCAATCCTCAACCAATATTGAGAAAGGTCTCACCTGACACGCCATGAGGATCACATAGGCCATATGGTCTTATGTTAGTGATGAAGTACTAATCACACAGAGATCCACTAAGGATTGCATTCATGTTATTCATTGTAGCTTGTTTAACATATGACAAAATATAATAGAAACAACACATTCAATAAGACACATAATTGACACATAATAGGTTCAAAATCATTGTATCTTTATTATCATCCTCATTCAATAATTCACATACATACATTAAGAAACTCATTCATGGACAACAATAGAGCCTTGATCGCTTATCCATTTTCCCAATATTACATGGCAGAGCACCATGCACGTTCTTTGTAATCATCAATTGGCATAGAATCATACCTATAATCAGAGACATTACAAAGGATAAGGTAAGAGTGAGCTTGATAACATCAATATGACTATCACAAAATAAATTCACATGTTCAGAAGATAACTAACTAACTCTCTTTCTATTTTAATTTCTATACTTTCTCTACTTCTCGGCTCTAGTGCTCTATCTCTTTTAGTTCTTCCCCACTCATTCCTCCAGTTGTTAGTCCTGCATGCTCTTGTCACCTTCCAACATTGCACATAGACCTTCTGGAATCGGGCCACTCTTAATTACCTTTCCATCTCATCTAATTTCTCCTCCACATTCCCTCATGTTGTTGGAAGTAATCATTCTATGATATTTCCTAAAGATTCTTTTCTTGATTCCAACGTGCACGCATTTTATTCTTTATTTCTAGTGTGTATCACAAAACTTAGGAAGAAATTCATTTGCAGAAATCAAACTGGAATTCATTAACACAACTTGATCTAGCACACATGCCTCTTGTTACCCCTCATGCAACTACTTGAGTTTGAGTGATATTTACCAAAATGTTCCGGTCGGAATAGGCCCTCACCACTATTACTTGGCTCGTCCTCAAGCCAAATGCCTCATGTAATGACCTATGAAAAAGATGGAACTATGTTCCTAAGTTCCTACACAAACTCCTTGAATTGGAAATCAGGTTGATTGAGGGTGCCCTAGAGTTCCTGCATTAGCCAAACAACTACATCAACATCAATTGTTCTGACCCGAGGGGCTATCAGGTCCATTTCTTTCATATTCTCAATCGAGGGTTCAACAAAAACCTACGTGTCTATGATCTGGGTTTGAAATATTAAGGCCTTATTAGCCACAATATTGATGAGTTCAAATATACTTTGTTGCTCAGGTTGAGCTACACTAATATCTTTTGTATTAGATGCAATGATTTTCATCACAATGATGCACTCTCCTAGATATAATGAATCGATGTTACTCTTCAATTTTGTTCTCACTCATGAAATCTATCCATAAAGTGAAGCTACAGTCTACCATCCATGAAATGTCATGCTGCCTACTGAGGTCATCCCAGACATCAACTTCAGTTGTTGCAACTATATCTAATCTAGCGCTAACTGGTCAAGACATGCATGGAGTGGTTTATTATGATATTACAGAACATGAATGTTCTTGAAAATCCCTTTATGTTTATGTGGTTTCAATATATCTCAGTGTACTTTCTCACTCTTACAAACCTATAATTAAACCTCATCCAAACTAGTGAATACATATGTATGATGTGATAGAAGGGATTTATACTATAGTTTAYCTGCAGTGTGYARGATGGCCTCAACAAGATGCATTTGTTGTAGGTTATGTCAGGAAGCTTCAAGTTCCTATCCTGCATTTGATTCCTACTACAATTGAAATCTAATGTCTACATGGCTCAAAGACTCTTGGTTGAACCGAAGGCATAATTGTTTATGCTCTTAGGTGAGAGTTGGGTTCCTCTCCCCAAGCTCATAGATCATGGTTGTCACTAATCCCTACAACTCAGTAGTAGGGACCTAGTAAAGGTTGAACGTTGTCTTGGACGAGTCAGAGGGAATGATAGCAAGTGGGATGACACAAAAAATTCTTTGGTGGCTCTATCTTGAAGTGTCGATGGATTGGGATTCTGAGGAAGGAGAATCCATGGTGATGGTAAAGCATGTTGTTTTCCTAGAGTGTCCACCTTTCGCACGATATCATTTTGGAATGCTTATTGTTTTTCCAATCGAACATGAAGTTAATTCATCATTTTAGTTATTTGTCACTTTAAACTTGGGGAGGAAGTCATTTCCTTCTTCATGGTAGTGGTGCATCTATGTTTACCTGAACAAGGCTAGACCTTTGTCCAATATGAAGCTACTAGGACCTACTTGACGATTGGAGTCATTGGGGGTGAGGGTGGTCGATCCCCCTATGGGATGAATTCAAGGTCGATAGGGGATTGAATCTTATTTTTAGATGATCGCTTATTATTTTCAAATGTTTCAACTTCTACATCTGACCCATCATTTCTCTGGCTGTGTTCATTTGAAAGGGAAGAATCACATTGCTTGGATGCATTAACCTAGTCTTGGTGTCAGGAAGTATCCATATCCCACTTATTTTCCTGGTATCTCTTAGTTTTAAATTGAAACTCATATTTAACCTTCGAGAATGGTGGTCAATAGTCCATTGACCACTCTGCAACTCCCTCCATGATGTCCCTTTCCATAATACAGAATGGGAGCTCAAATTCTTTGTTTTATGTGGCTATGTGGGGAGATATGAAAACATTATAGAAATCACATTTAAATTCAATATAATTATCATACCTATCAAAGAGGTGGGTAGGGATGTGTACCCGCTCATCGAAATCTATAATTAATAGTGTGATCCATTGAGGGAAGGATTTGGTAAATATTACCTACACCTCGATATTCTTTGAATGTCAAGGACTCAAGAATCGAGGGGAAATAAATGAGGGGGAGCCCTCCATTCCTTTTGAAAATCCCAGTGGTGGTTTCCATATCATGATTTCCAAACAAATGATTACCCAACTGTAGTGAAATTTCTTGTCTTTTTCTTGAACATCAAGGAAGTAGATGATGAACTCATTGAGAAGCTATGGGCTCGAGGCCATCTAAGTCCCTTTAACACATCATTCTATTGTGAGGAATACTCCTATAGTGCATTCATATTTTTGACACTTGCATATGATCTTGCATGACAACAACTTTATGGGAAACCAGATTGCTAGGTTATTAATTTTGGGGATTACAACCCCCCGCTTTCCTCTGTGTGTGACAAATAGAGAATATACCTCCTCTTAAGAAATGTCCTTTTATATAAGGGTATCTATAGGATCTTCTCCAAAAATGGGGAGGAAAACAATCTTGTAGATGATGTTTTGGTCAATAATATAGGGTTGGTCCAATCATATCTATCCCCCATGCAATCTGGTGAGGAGAAAGTGGATGCATGACTAAACAACATGAGAAAAACCAAAGTGTGGACATTTGAGCAATGAGAGAGTGCCAAATTTCCTTAGATACTTCGCCCATTCCTAAGTCACTAATAATTCATTTACATATTATTTTTGTACGACCTTTGTGTATTTGTCAAACTGGAATTCAGAAAACTGATTGGAATCCCTGATGTTATAGTCAACACATTCTAGCAGGGGAATCTTCTCGAACGTAGACCCTTCAAACTATACACCACATGGTATCATGGGATCGAGATTGGTTTCTCCTTCAAAGCCTTAGAATTTATTCAGGCATGGGGTTTTCTTGACGAGGCCATATCAGATATGGTGACTGTGTAATTATCAACCATGCCCAGGTTGGAATTCAACATGGAAAAATGATTTAGAATAGGGTTCTGCACTTTTGTCTGCGAACACCTTAAAAAGAGAGGATTGAAGATCACTCTCCAAATTTGGGGAGATAAGAAGGTAGAAAACTCCACTCACCCTGAAGATAATGAATCTATATTGCACGTGTCTTTCATCGAATGTGGATTTATTTCCGCATGTTTTTATTTAGTTGGCTAGTACTGTGTTCCATTTTAGTCATCAAATTCATCATGATGGACAACAATTAATCGTTGTATCCTTAATGCTAAGATTTTCATGAGTCCCAAAAATCAACCCCTTCTTTATTCTCACTCAGGAAAATTGTCCTCTTTTTAGCGACATTAATTACCCTATATTCCCAAAATTGGATGAAGTTGACACGGTGTAACTACCTCTCAGATTGACCATTAATGTCATAAATATTTTTCCACTTCCATATCTTTTAAGTTGATGATGATTTAGAAAAACTCGTTCGTGCATAAGTATTATTCTTCGGGGGTGATGCACATTCTCTTGTGTACCCTTGCTTTATCCCCTTCTAAACTAATTGGTTGTTGTGATCCCTAGAAAGTTTCATCATATCCCCATAGGTTCCCACTCAGTCAAGTTTCTCCATGGAGTTGTTGGACTAAGCTCGGTTGGTTTTAGTAGTATCCACTGACTAACTAGTTCGATGTCACTTATTCCTAGCTCATATGTTTTCTCAATGGGGTTGGGGAAGAGGGAAGCAAGGAACGCTTCTTTGGTTTCTATAGATGGAGTAACTTTTTCCACCTGTTTTTCACGCGACTTCCTTATCTGTGCAATATTGAATCGGGGGATCGAGGGTAAAGAGTGCTTTCTCGGAAACACGTACTGGGACTTCAAATATATATGGTGGACCCTACAATATTTCTTGGATATCCATCACCTTCTACAAGAGCATGTGTATCAACGAATATCGACATTTGATATGGATATTTTCCTCATTGAAGATGCCATGGATACCCACTTATGGGGAGGGTATCAATGCACTTCCCACCATAACGCAAGTATTTATATTATAATTGTATCAAGGGAACGTACCTAGTGATTTTCATGGATATGTTTCATCCTGGAAATAAACGCATCCATAGGGTATGACCCATCAAATCGGTAGGATCCAAATTCTTCTTCATTCACTTTGGTGGTAATGTGCATGCATCGCCTCATTGATACTTCATACAGTTTCTTCTGCCACCTCTCCATGGCGTCCTATGAATCAATATGATAGGATATCATGCTCCACAAACTTAGATCCCCATCCACCATGGGACTGACATAATCTTCCCTACAACCCATGATCTTATAGATATTATTAATAATATATCTTCACACATGTTCATCCATCGACTCATTGCATATTTCCCCTTCATTGGGATCTAGAGGTGAAATCATGTGTAGGGTGTCTATCTCAAAAAATATTTGTCGCTTCTTCAAATTCAAAACCACATTGTTTTCAAAGGCCCAATCAGTGCCAAGTAAGGTGGGGTATGAGTCAGAATCATCCATAATTTATCTCACTTCAAATCCATACTTCATTCTCACCCATTATGTATGAACCTCAATGTGGTCTAGTTTTCCTATATGTTAGATCGTTTATTTATTTTGAAATCGTAGCTAGATGGGAAAAGTGACCAAATCCATTTTACTCATCAACTCCCAAGACTTTTTCGGTAGTATGTTCATGTCAGAACCTAGATCCAACATGACTCCATCAATTTCATAACTCCAAATTTCAGCTATCATCTTGAATTCTCTACATGTGCTCTTATGTTTACTAACCTAACACAGATTCCTATCTATTAGGGGAATATATATCACTCTATTTGTCTTGTCTTCCCCAATGCAGATTGCTAACATCTGTGTTAACTTTTTTGTAGCATCAAAACCATTTAAAAATATCAAACAACAAAGTAAGAAGTTACTTACTTGATTTGTTGTCTTTGTATCATAACCAAAGTTGTGCAGTTCTTCTTCATGCATCATTCTCTTCAACTCCTCATGAATTTTTTCCTCGATAATGCTTTTCTCTGTGCATTGCAAATCTTCTGCTCTATGTGGTTCTTCCAAAAAATGTTTCATTGTGCATTGTATCTCTTTGCGCATGCAATCTTCCTCCAATGACCTTTGCATCGTGTGTTGTATTTATTCATGGGTGTAAGCCTCTTCCAGTGACCTTTGTGTCACTCATTGGAATTATTCATGAATCTAGGCATCCTCAAGAGACCTTTGTGTCATGACGTGCAACTCCTCTTGTGCTCATTCTTTTCAAGGTCCCTTTGCACATTGCAAAAAAATTGCTTATGTTTAGTAGTGTCGAGCATAAGAGGGGTTGTGTTTCCTTTCTCATCTTCCCCTCTAGACTTTGACCCGAGAGTTCACCATGCTCGAATTACATTCCTGTCTTCACTCCTCCTCAAGTTGTCACCCATATATCAATATCCTCATCCTTCTTCTCGTTCTTGTGCAGCTCTATAGTCACCATATTGCAATGTCTCTTCTTCTCCTCCGAATTTTTCAACAAGTTAGGACCATCCTCTGTAACATGCTTGAGGATGTAACAATACTCGCAGAGAGCACATGGTTTGGTATAGAAACTTGAAACATTTCCAATCTCTCTATAGTTAAATCAAGTGCGGATTTTCCCTCCCCCTTCTCCATAATCGCATCCGCGACTGCATCCATAGCCACCTCTGTGAGCTCCTTCATAGCCATCTCTTTCATCAACACCATGATAATAACTCTTCTATTCTTCATGCACCTGGAATACATCATGAGTATGGTATAGATCAAGTGACTTAAAATTGTTTACTTTAGGCCCCACGAACTTACAAAATTCATAGAATGAAGTATGATGTGTCTTCTTATATTTCTCCAATGTTGTGAAACAAGGTGGTACATGGACCCACTATCTACAAATTTCACACCATTCCATCTGAGGCCCAATTTCAAATGGACTTAGTGTTCCCATCACCAAAACATTTTCAATTATAGGGCACTCGTCTCAGTTATTCCTCTAGACCAACAATTTGTACACCATACATGCTTGCACACGACATTTTTCTTCTCCATGTATTGTAATTGTATCATCATATTGTCCGGTTGCAACTGCACCTACACCAATCTTGTCTATGTCTCTCCTCCACCTGATGTAGCCTCCAAGCACATTATAATTTCCACTACTTTTTCTTGAGTCTCCACCTTCTATTTGGTGAGTGGAACTCTGATATGGGTAAGTAACCCAACAATAAATTACCATTCGCTATGTTGTACATCCTAGATTTGAAACGCCAACCTATCCAATAAAATGTTGAATTGTTGGTCATAATCCCACATGATTTCTCCTTGTTTTAGCTTAATCTCCTTGTTATCTGTAATACATTTATATTATTACTTAGGATTTTGAAATTCCTTAATAAAATCCCTCTTGATTTCTCTCATGGACCTTGTCTGTCCTATTGGTGCAGTGGTTTTTTACCTCATATAACACGTCAGGGATCTGTCCCTAATTGTGGTCTCCAATTTTGCAATCTTCGATGCCTCATATGTGATCCTATTCACAGACCATATCACCTTACACATGAACCAATTTTTCTTTGCATATTCTTTACCCATTCCATGGAACATGGGTAACCTAATATTACTATCTTGATTCTCCATCCTCAATCTCGAACTATTTCCTCTGATTCGAAAATTGGGTGTTGAGATTCTGAATACTTATAGTCATCTTGGATAAGTTGCATTGAATTCATTTTCTTCTTCACCTATCACTTCTCTTATGTATTCTCCTTCTACTCTTGTCTCACTATATGTTGTTCTTTCTTATTGGTTATAAATGTGCAAAGGGGGTGGTTCAGGGGGGATAACTCCATTTTCTTCTAACATTTCTTGTGAGGTGACCCAAAGATTTTCCTACCTGTAGTCACGCAAGACCATATTCTATCACTAATTACTCTTCCCTACCACTAAGGGATCCTCCATATTCTTCTCCTTCTCTTATGCCTCTACTCTCTACCTCATCTTCGTCATACATTGTGACACTCCCCAAATTCCAAGGGGTTTTAACTTCATCTTCTAGGCCCCTACAACTACTACTACTACTACTACTATTGGTATCTCCATTGAACACTGTAATCTTAATTTCACTCCTCTTCATGGGAATACTCTCATCTATGCTCCTTTCTAACACAACACACTCTCCCACATTTCCTCCTAGTGTGGTCTCCTTCCTCTTCATCTTCAGACTTCTTAGAAATGTGGGTGTGCTCATTTAACCATAGACAATATAGAAATATTTTCACCCAAGCATAGGCACAAAGGCCACCCCTGAGCACCTTAACCTTGACAAAGAGAATAATTCTGGTAGTAAATCAATAGCCAACCAAGGCTAGTGCGCCAATATAAGATAACCAAAGTCCAAGAAGAAATTCCAAGGCATAAACTGAAATACAATTTGTAGCGGCTGGAGTAGAAGCTCCTCTCCAAACTTGTGCACAATTGGTCTTATGCAGTTGTGAGTGAGTGAGTCAAAAATGAGCTCTAGCTCCCTGTATTTATACTACTCCTTATTATCTTTCTGGGCTGACTTCTCTTCCCGAGGGATACAAATTCAATATTAATTATTCTCTTAAGATGATTTTTATTCTAGG
>JASDQU010101896.1:482113-492347 GCA_032191745.1 Picea mariana
CGGTGCGCGTGGCGGAACCTCAGCATGTGCCGACGCCTTGGCCTCCTCTCTATCCATTCTGCTGATCAGCGCCTCGGACATGCACTGGAAAGATCTCATCATCCCCACAACATCTGCAACTGCAATCTGCTCCTGCCCAAGGACCTGTTGGCCTCCCTGGGGGTTAGACCCCTCTGGCGTGGATGTTGCTAGAGGCGTCGCGCCTCCTCCCCTAGCACCCCGTCATCTGCCTCCACGGCGTCCTCCAACCATGATTACCTTAACACAACAATCAACTCGTTCAGCGGCAGCATAATCAACAATAATCATGTCAACAAAAAATTGTAGTGAACCCCAAGTCTCAGGTCGAACCCGCTCTAATACCATATGTAACGAACCGCCTCGTTACGACAACCATTCTAATAACAGGTGCGAAATTTTTTTTTTTTTTTTTTTGGAGTTGTGGGATTCAGGTGTGTGGCACTAACATCCCAAGGTGATAACCATAACATTCATCTATAATTTTTAATAACCCTGAAATAATAAAGGACACACTTTTAACTCCAAACTTTCAATCTTGTTAAGCGATAAAAACAATACGTCTTCGGATTTCAATTATATTCCATCGCGAACCTATAAACAAATTTCCCGACATTGGTATGACATAACATCATCATCATAATAGAATATTCCACAACCCTTCAACATTGTAAGTGACAAGATAAAKCATTTACAATACTTAATGAGCCCATTTAAACAATCAGATAAAACGTAACAACATCTCATTGATATTGAATAATAATATCATATTGGTATTGAATGTACTCCAATAATAATCTCACATCGATATTTGAATTGACTAGGGTTAGCATTTTCATGATTTAAAGAGCTTAATTAAATCACGTTATTTAAAAACATACTGACGTCACGTCATATCTATAATTTACAAGATATTGCGATTAAAATATTTAAAAGTACCTTTACAAGAAAAACATTTATTCCAATCTGAGGGGCTCATACTGCTAAGTCATTATATTCATAAATCTAAACGATCATGCAATAATCCATCCTATTCATAAGTAAACTCCTAAAAGGCTTCCTATTTAGGAATAACCTCAATACACGAATAACCTCAAGTGCATAAATACTTACCAATAACTCATGGTTATAAATGACATCGTATGATGACTAACATTGTGTCTAACATTGACTAATTATTCATGTTTAAAATAGCATCCTATCTAAAAATACCAACACATAAATGCTTACCAAATAACTCATGGTTATAAATGACATCGTATGATGACTAACATTGTGTCAACATATATATTGACCTCACATATATAATAAACAATAACCTCACCTACACAATAACATCAGATTTAAAAACCATCATATGACATCATAATTGGAAGGTAAATATATAGCAGCAAAGGGCCATGACTATGCCTTATTGTAATAATTACAATGACCATGTGTCAACATAAGATAATTAAAAGGGCTTGTACCTAATATCCATAATTCACCTCAATATTAGCATCCATATTAAAAAGGGTATTTTTTTTTCTTTATAATAAAAGATCTTTCAATTAAATAACGAGACTGCAAGGTCTCAACTCTAAAGATTTATTTTTGAAAGGTACGAACACTATCGACTAGACTTTATCAGGCCATTATTTATGTTAGATTTACACAACCCTTCCTTAGGATACGATTACAATAGTAGGAGGTAAATACAGTTCATTAACACCCTTTCATTCAAGGTTCACCTTACACCAGCATTCGTTTGTTTATCAAAAGTTAAGGAACTACATTCAAGGGTCAACTGAAATTCGTTGTGCACAACAAGGGTAAGGAAGGTAATCTGTAGACAAGTAAAGTGGATCGACTGTGACATGGAAGAAAGGCAGCTGTGGCTATGAAATGACGGATTTAGTGGGCGCTGAATTAAGAAGTCGATGACTATTTTTACCCTCAGACTTTACTTCACGCATGCATGGACGGACCGGTTGAACAGGGTTAATACCCAACTGTCAGTTAACAACAAGAAAATAACAGTCGAAAGGCATTGTTAATACACAGAACAGACCTCAGAGAAACCCCTGATCAGACGGCAATAGGTAAGGCATAACAATCGCGCATCCAGGATGGCAATGGGTAACACAACAACCTGTTACGAAATTAATAAGACGAACTGTAAAACAAAATGACAAGGAGAGGATAAATAGTAAACTCGCCATGCAGCAGTGACAGTGACGGAAGGGGCCAGCTATCAAGGATTGACGAGGAAGTTAACCTGTAGGTTTTGCCACGCAGATATTAACGATTGATTAGTAATCATTATTTCCACTGCCGTAGCCCCATGGGGTAAATATCCAACGAAAACCAGTAGCGAAACAAAAGGAAAGTGGCTCAGACGGGAGGTCACGTGCTCATAACGCGTCCCCAATTAAATCATGCAAAACCCGATGGCCAGTGTACATGCTAAACGCCCGAGGCTGCATGTAATGAATGCTCAAAACAATTTAACAAAGCCCGAGGATGGTATAAGAAAAAGACACCGAATATCAGCGATTAGAAACGCCCCACCAAAATGCAGAGATAAATCAAGCATCTGGGTAACGCCCCCTCCCAAATTTAAACACAGAAATAACGCTCATAGTACAAATGAACGCAGAGATGGTAATGCACTCTGTCGTGAAAGAGATAAGACACATGAAGCGACACAAAAACAAGCGACCAGGTAAAGGGGCGTCTTCAATAACACATAACGCAGAGCCACTGACGAGGGACAGAAAAATGGATATACAAGTCAAATAAAAACGCAGTCCGATTGTTGTACGCAAGGAGGGTTAACCTCCACGTAGACCCCAACATGAAGGCGCAGAAACCACAACGGATGAACAATACGGCGGTGAAATCATATAAATAAAAATGTAGGGGCGACACAACATTTATAAAAATAGGATGGCTGCGTAACACAAGGTCATTCACGAACTGATTCATACCATTATATTTAGTGGAACTCGTTCATAAACACCTTCATCATCTCGCTCATAGCTAAATAAATACTCTACTAACAAGGCCATTCATATGCAATCTAGTCTATGGATTTACGAATCATACCGTTGCCTTTCTCCTGCCTTGATGCCGTCCGTGTGCTCGGAGCCGCTTCCGCGCCGTGCCTCTCCTGCTTGCCGACCATCGAATACTCACCGGTACCTCCCATCCAACGCTAGGGGTACTCTTCTTCCCCCTTATCCCCCCGAGCCGCAAAGGGCCCACACGAGAACCAGAGATAGACTAGCGTCTCAGCTCGCCTCCATGGCTGAGCTACCACTCCAACACAGCTGAGATATACCCAACTCCTCACAAGAANTGTATCAACATAAGATAATTAAAAGGGCTTGTACCTAATATCCATAATTCACCTCAATATTAGCATCCATATTAAAAAGGGTATTTTTTTTTCTTTATAATAAAAGATGTTTCAATTAAATAACGAGACTGCAAGGTCTCAACTCTAAAGATTTATTTTCGAAAGGTCCGAACACTATCGACTAGACTTTATCAGGCCATTATTTATATTAGATTTACACAACCCTTCCTTAGGATACGATTACAATAGCAGGAGGTAAATACAGTTCACTAACACCCTTTCGTTCAAGGTTCACCTTACACCAGCATTCATTTGTTTATCAAAAGTTAAGGAACTACATGCAAGGGTCAACTGAAATTCACCGTGCACAACAAGGGTAAGGAAGGTAATCTGTAGAAAAGTAAAGTGGATCGACTGTGACAAGGCAGAAAGACAGTTGTGGCTATGAAATGATGGATTTAGTGGGCGCTGAATTAAGAAGTCGATGACTATTTTTACCCTCAGACTTTACTTCACGCATGCATGGACGGACCGGTTGAACAGGGTTAATACCCAAATGTCAGTTCACAACAAGAAAATAAAAGTCGAAGGGAATTGTTAATACACAGAAAAGACCTCCGAGAAACCCCTGCTCAGACGGCAATAAGTAAGGCATAAGAATCGCGCATCCAGCATGGCAATGGGTAACACAACAACCTGTTACGAAATTAATAAGACGAACTGTAAAACAAAATGACAAGGAGAGGATAAACAGTAAACTCGCCACGCAGCAGTGACAGTGACGGAAGGGGCCAGCTATCAAGGATTGACGAGCAAGTTAACCTGTAGGTTTTTCCACGCAGATATCAACGATTGATTAGTAATCATTATTGCCACTGCCGTAGCCCCATGGGGTAAATATCCAACGAAAACCAGCAGCGAAATGAAAGGAAAGTGGCTCAGACGGGAGGTCACGCGCTCATAACGTGTCCCCAATTAAATCATGCAAAACCCGATGGCCACTGTACATGGTAAACGCCCGAGGCTGCATGTAATGAATGCTCAAAACAATTTAACAAGCCCGAGGACGGTATAAGAAAAAGACGTCGAATATCAGCGATTAGAAGCGCCCCACCAAAACGCAGAGATAAATCAAGCATCTGGGCAACGGCCCCTCCCAAATTTAAACATAGAAATAACGCTCATAGTACAAATGCACACAGAGATGGTAATGCACTCTATCGTGAAAGAGATAAGACACATGCAGTGACACAAAAACAAGTGACCAGGTAAAGGGGCGTCTTCAATAACACATAACGCAGAGCCACTGACGAGAGACAGAAAAACGGATATACATGTCAAATAAAAATGCAGTTTGATTGTTGTACGCAAGGAGGGTTAACCTCCACGCAGACCCCAACACGAAGGCGCAGAAACCACAAGGGATGAACAATACGACGGCGAAATCATATAAATAAAAATGTAGGGGCGACACAAAATTTATAAATATAGGATGGCTGCGCAACACAAGGTCATTCACGAACTGATTCATACCATTATATTTAGTGGAACTCGTTCATAAACACCTTCATCATCTCGCTCATAGCTAAATAAATACTCTACTAACAAGGTCATTTGCATGCAATCTAGTCTATGGATTTACGAATCATACTGTTGCCTTTCTCCTGCCTCGATGCCGTCCGTGTGCTCGGAGCCGCTTCTGTGTCATGCCTCTCATGCTTGCCGACCGTCGAATACTCACCGGTACCTCCCAGCCAACGCTAGGGGTACTCTTCTTCCCCCTTAGCCCCCCGAGCCGCAAAGGGGCCACACGAGAACCAGAGATAGACTAGTGTCTCAGCTCGCCTCCACGGCTGAGCTACCACTCCAACATAGCTGAGATATACCCAACTCCTCACAAGCAACCCATCAAGCCACAATTCGGTAGAGTATCGTTATGCTAACCGTCCTCCCTCTTCCTTCCTTTCCCTTTCTTTTATAGCAATTTTTGAGACTAACCTCCAACCCTAAATCATTAATTAATTATTTTTTTTAATGACAACCCTCTAACAGTCTTTACCGTCCAAGTGTCACACATGCCTCTCGTTCTCCACAATTAATTTCTTTTAATAATTAAAAGACTCAAATTTCCTCACTTCTTCAAAATCACTCCTTAAATTACTCCTTAATTTACTCCTTAATCACTCCTAAATTTACTCCTTAATTTGCTCCTTAATCATTCCTTAATTTACTCCTTAATTTGATCCTTAGTCATTCCTTAATTTACTCCTTAATTTTCTTAAGTTTCTTTGTTTAATTCTCTCTTGTTATTATTATATATATATATATATTAATTTATATATATATATATATATATATATATATATATATTTATCTTTTCAAATTATTTAAAAATTCCTATCTTTTAATACTTCCCCACTTTAAAAATTTTATTCATTATTTATCGATTAAAGGCCATGGTTTTCACTTAAATTACTTCCCTCGTTACTTTATCCCCTCTACTTTTAATAAGACTTTAATTAACACCTAGGAGGGTTTTCAGCTTACTTCCTAGGTTTATTTTTGTAAAATCTTTTCTTAGGGCTTGTCACATTTAACTGAGAGATGTTTTACTTTAGGTTTTGATTCGGACAGGGTGACAATTTAATTAGGGGAGTCATTTTTTTAAGAATTTATCAGTCGTTAAGGTCTTTGGGTCATCTAGGTTGCCTCATCTTCATCATCCATGCGACGTGCCCTTCAGGATGCACTACGTGCTCCAAGGGTGCCACTCGACTCGTTTACTTATGTTGCGCGACGTGCCCTTCAGGATGCACTATGTGCTCCAAGGGTGCCACTCCCTGACTTGATGGATTGGTAGAATCTATAACCCCTGGAGTCAACACTCCGCCAGGTGAACTTATGGGAGACTAAGGGCTTCTAAGGAATAAGGCCCCCACCTTATTGCGCGCCCCTTAGAATCACGTGAGCGACTGTCGCAGTCCTCCCTCACGGTATCGTGGATCCCCTCGAACTATGTAATCGTTAACCTACATTTCGAATCATGAGCGACTGTCGTAGTCTTCCCTCACAGCATCGTGGGTCCTCTAGAACTAGGTAATCGTTAACCTACAGTTCGAGCCACGGTGGGAGTGCTAATAGGCTGTGGCAGGGCTGCTGACACACCTCTCCCTCAATCTCTTTGGAACTCGTGTGTGGCCCCTTTACTCCTTATGTGAGTCTGGTCAGCAAGCTATCGTCAGCCTGCATCATCAACCATCATGTCAGATCATGTCAAAGACATATCATAAGATCAATAGCATATCATCAAAATGAAACAATATCATTGCAAACGAAACAACTCAAATAGCCCACTCCCTGACTCAATCCGCAGTCCAAGGGAGTTCTACCGATGCCTCTGCATCCTCAAGGTCCGAAACCCTGCACACTCAATGAAACTGAGTCAACAGCACCTGTCTACGTCAAGGTAGTAACACATCATGTCATATAACTTAACGCATCATAATGAAGGAAAAAGTTTTATCATCATAAAATCCAGATCACTTGCGAGAAAGTGTCCTCAAGGAATAAGTTTGGTAAGTGTGCCAAAGCGGGATGTTACAGTTGAAATTAATCACACCTACCTTCATTTAATTCTCAGTAGACTCTTCTTCTCTCCTAGCCATGAACATGTTCTGTCAATCCTTTCAAGCATGAGAATTTTCATTTTCTCTAGATCTTTCCATTTTAATTTTTCCTCCAGTGAATGTATACATGATTGTCTTAAATGTAAAAGTTAATTGCAATTAATATTTCTAATTTTATTGTATCTCAAGAAACAAGGGTCTCTCTTTTTGAAGGATATAATAGCAATGATTCTTAGTATATCAACTGGAAGAAAGTGAGCAACAATTCAAAAAGGAACTGAAGTTAAGTGTAGGGTGAACAAAGTAGAGATTAAGGGTTGCGGTATAAAAATTACATGGCGAAGACCTTTCATTATCATAAGCACATCCAGGTTTTCCCTAAGAGTGGGATAGAAGGTCCTTTGAACCCTATGGTTTAGGATGATAATCAGGTAATATGTTCATTATCGAAAGAACCAGACTCTCTTGATCAAGACACAAAACCATAACCAAAAAGCTAAGACAATCTATAAAAATTCAAGTCATCTATGCCAAGCCAACCCAAAAAACTAATACAACCATTCATATCCAGTGAAATACACACTCAAATCCTAGTTCATATACGTATCCAAAGCATGCTTTTTACCTTCCCCTCCTTTGTACACAAAGTGGCTTCCCAATTCCAATGTCGGTTGGAAACCTGGTAAAGGAGACAAATCCAAGAGTTACTCCAAGGAAGACAAAGAAGGAGGCCCCATCCTTGGTTTCATCCATTGGTAAAGGTAATTCWATTTGTTTACCCAACAAYGCACTTGGAAGGAGAAAATAAGGGAAATTGGTTCAAGGTAAGCTATTTGACTAATTGTAGTTTTTGTTTTTTCAATCTATTTAAGTAGTACAAGACTATACCAGGAAACTTCCAATATATTCAAGTATGAGACTATACCAAGAGGCAAAAGGAGATGGTTTTTCTGGTTGGAGCTATGCATTTCATTGCATACTTGTTTTCCATTTTTGTGGGAGAAATAAAGACACTTGAATTCCATGACATGAGTGTCTACTAGTTTTTGAAATATGTAAATTCACCCATAGTTCATAAATACAAGGTTAACTATAAGTGTTATGATTTATCTATATATCATTTTCATTTTGCTGCTCTGATTTACATGAGTTTAATTTCCCCTGTATTTTGTATGATCAAGATGTTGGAAACATGCCAATGAATTTCCTCATACGGTCACATGCACATGAGCATGCATGCAATCTATTTATGAATTATTCGTGTAACTATGTGATTTATTCATGATCAGTTTATGTAACTGAGTGACAGATGTTATATATACGATCATACCCATAGAGGTAGATGAAAATTTGAGTTCAAACGAGTACATTGTGTGACAAGAGGATGGTTGTATACATGAGATTGGATATTGTAATTCTCCCTTGAAGAAGACCGATAATAATTGCCCGTGGTTTTTTACCGAATTAGGTTTCCACATAAATCATTATGCCAATTGTGTGATTAATGTTGTGCTTGGTTTAATGGATGTTCCATCTTTCTTGCTTATGCTCTGGTTTTATGCTATGATTTGCTTCCATTGCCCAACAATTGGTATCAGAGATAAGGTGAATTGAGTAGGTGTCGTAGGTGAGCCAAGGAAAATTGTGTGCAGGTTTCTTGTGAGCACAAGAAGGCATGAGATTGAATTAGTATTAGATCACCGGAGCTCCCTAGAAAGGGTTAGAGGTGAACCAACACTCTCACACTAAGAAATACTGATTTTTGGAAAATCAACACATACGGTTTGTGCACCATAGAGCACCGAAAAATCATCGACCCCCCATCCACACATAGGGAGCATTGATTTCAAAACTAGTGCTCCCTTTCCACCCATAGAGGAGCGTTGATATTTAAGAAAATTGTTTGCATGGTTTAAAAGTATTTGAGTGGTATCAACTAAAGTTTTCCAAAGGGTATGAAAGGTTTCTTGTCTTATTAAGGATAACATGGTCATGACCTTTACTTTTTTTTAATAAAACAAGTGGGTGAGGTGGAGTATAAGTTTGACCCATTATTAAAGAGTGAGTGGATGTTTAAAGGTGGATATTTAATATCGGGAGGATATTAAATATTGTTTTTAAAGAGTTCAACTTTTGTGGTTTTGGTAAAAGGTTTTATTAAGGTATAAAAATATTTATTAATTTTTTTTTTAAAACCTCTCACCATTAGTTTTGGGTTCAATCTTTAAGTATAAGGTTATTTTTCCATATAAAGGGCTTGGTTTTATAAGCAGTGGTTTTGGAGGATTTTCTTTTGCTAATGGAAAAAGTGAAAAGTTGTACGTTTGAGGTGGAAAATTCAGTGGTAAGAATAGATTTGCGTTATGGAAACTCAAGATGCGAGATATTCTTGTGCAACAAGGATTGCAAAAGGCATTTTCTAGAAAGTCAAATAAACCGACAAGCATGATAGATGAGGACTGGGAGGATTTGGATGAAATATCCCTCGGTATTATTCATTTGTGTCTCGCAGATGAGGTGTTGTTTAACATTGTTGGAGAGGTGACAACAACAATTTTGTGGACCAAACTGGAGAAATGTATATGAAAAAGAACTTGTCAAAAATAATCTTCTTGAAGAGGCAGTTGTATATCTTGTGGATGAAAGAAGGTATGAAAATTTTTGATCACTTAAATGTTTTCAATACTCTAATTTGTCAATTAACTAGTATGGAAGTAAAGTTTGAAGATGAGGACAAAGTGATTACGTTATTGTGCTTTTTTCCTGAGTCTTGGGATCATCTGGTCACAACTATGTGGTTTAGCACAACATATACCATTGATTATGAAACTATTGTGGGAGATTTGTTGTCTGAGGAAGAGAAGATCCAGTAAGGAAACCTCAACAACAGAAGCAATGGTGGTCAGAGGTCGATCTACAAAAGGAGGGAAAGATCAGAAAGGTATAGCCAGTTCTAAGTCAAAATACAGTAAGGGTAAGAAAAAATGTTGGTTTTGTGTCAAATATGGGCATCTCAAGAAGGATTGTTGGAAAATACAACAAGCATCCAAAGAGGAATCCACAATAGAACAAAATTCAACTACATGTATGGTTGATGAAGTTTTGTGTGTCTGTTGTACTTTCAAGTTGCAGAAATTATTGATTGCATGTAAATGGGCATATGTCTATAAGACCTAGATAGGCATGTGTACCCCTGATTTTATCAGGTTGCCTATGAAAATTCTAGACATAGATTTAAGGTAGATTGAAT